>JBBGZY010002682.1:110000-370000 GCA_037952925.1 Lithobates clamitans
GCTAAGCGAGTTAATGGGGAAATCAAGCCATTTTCTTTCCTTCCACCCATGCTTGCAAGAATGAAAATTGCTTAACCACTTGCTGACCGTGCTATAGTCAAATGATGGCTACAGTGCAGTCAGATGGCTTTGGGAGGGTATCTATTAACTCCCAGAAGCCCCCCCCCCGGGGTGCTTATTGGGTGCGCTCTGTGATTGCTGTATCCTTCGGGCACAGCTGATCACAGATAGAGGTAAAGGGCCAATCACAGTGGCCTATCAGTGCAGCCTCATCAATGCCCATCAGTGCAGCCTCATCAATGCCCATCAGTGCAGCCTCATCAGTCTCCATCAGTGCCCATTAGTGCCTTCTCATCAGTGCAGCCTCATCAGTGCCCATCAGCGCCCATTAGTGCAGACTCATCATTGCCCATCAGTGCAGCCTCATCAGTGCCCATCAATGCAACCTCATCAGTCCCCATCAGTGCCCATTAGTGCCACCTCATCAGTGCAGCCTCATCAGTGCCCATCAGTGCAGCCTCATCAGTGCCCATCAGTGCAGCTTCACCAGTGCCCATCAATGCAGTCTATCAGTGCCCATCAGTGCCCATTAGTGCCACCTTCTGAGTGCAGCCTCATCAGTGCCCATCACTGCAGCCTCACCAGTGCCCATCAATGCAGTCTATCAGTGCCCATTAGTGCTGCCTCATGAGTGCAGCTTTATCAGTCTCCATCAGTGCCCATTAGTGCCATCTCATCAGTGCAGCCTCATCAGTGCCCATCAGCGCCCATCAGTGCAGACTCATCATTGCCTATCAGTGCAGCCTCATCAGTGCCCATCAATGCAGTCTATCAGTGCCCATCAGTGCCCATTAGTGCCGCCTCATGAGTGCAGCCTCATCAGTCTCCATCAGTGCCCATTAGTGCCATCTCATCAGTGCAGCCTCATCAGTGCCCATCAGCGCCCATCAGTGCAGACTCATCATTGCCTATCAGTGCAGCCTCATCAGTGCCTATCAATGCAGTCTATCAGTGCCCATCAGTGCAGCCTCATCAATGCCCATCAATGCAACCTCATCAGTCCCCATCAGTGCCCATTAGTGCCACCTAATCAGTGCAGCCTCATCAGTGCCCATCAGTGCAGCCTCATCAGTGCCCATCAGTGCAGCCTCAGAAAAAAAACTTTTTTTCTCAAAAAATGTAATTTCTTCAATTTCTTTTGTGATTAAATACAACCTTAAAGAAAGCTTTATCTATCTCACAAAATGTATAATGATTATGGGTGCAGTGTTGCATGACTGCGCATATGTCATTCAAAGTGCGAGCTGAAAATAGTCCTGGGCAGGAAGGGGGTAAAAGTGCCCAGTGGTTAGAGTATGGCCTGTCTTTGTTTCAACGCAGGCATGGTCCATTGTTGCCACCATTAGGAAACTCGCACTGAAAAATGCCATGCAGGTCAACAGGAAGTACCCGCAAAGAGGTTGCAGGAGATCAGCAGCATGGAGACGCATGAAAGGAGTAAAAAAAAAAGGCGATAAAGTTTTATTCAAGTGCCAAGAACAAGTTCAATGTCACCCAGACAGGAGTTCCTACTACTTGAATTTTCATCTTTGAAATGATAGAATTGTTACCATGTAACGAAGATGAAACTTTTGTCTAAAGAAAAAAAAAACATTAAATTGGCTATGAAGAGTTTTTTTAGAAAGTCAGGAGGCTTCCGGCACAAAACCTCACACGGCTCGGCCCGCTTTCATGAGCTCATGCTGCGCCTTGGCCAAAAAAGCCTTCTTATCAGCTTCTCCATTTCACGAGCGGCGGATCTTTCCAAAACTTTCCTCTCGCTGTAACATTTCATCCCCGGGAACCGGCGTCCTTGGTCAGAACTTTTCTTCCTGCCAAGCAACCTGAAAATTTAGTGAACTTTTTTCAAGGTTTACGATCAAACATTTGAAAGATTCTCTCTTGTATAGAAAAATGATATATTGAATCATGTCCTGATAAGGCGCAGAGATTCCGCGGCGGAACCGACGCGCCTTCTCCTATTTTCGGGAACAAGCAAACCGTTTGATGTATTTTCTCCGATGCCGGCTCTAATTCTCGCTGACATATTTGCAAATCCTGTTGTCTCTCTTATCATCAAACGAGATCATCAAACATAAAAAAAAAAAAAAAAAATTCATCTCGTCAAACTTTTGATATCTCCTCGCCGTTCTGTTTACCGCGGTCGCGTCAGGTAGAAGGAAAAAAAAAAAAGTTGTCCAAACACTCTTTCTTTTGATTAATGAAATAATTATTCTTTCTTGGTGCGTTTGTTTAATTAGGTTGCTATTTCAAGTGTATTATTTCTGATAAGCTACCTTTCAATTAAAACGAGACAAACAAGCGGCGGCGGCGCGAGGAAGACGCGGAATCTAATTCATTAAGTTGTGATAAGCTCGGGGGGAGGGGGGGGGGGGGCTCGTTGATCTCGTTTGGCACAGTGATATTTTGAGGAATCGCTATCTCCCATAGATGCGGCCAATCCCAGGACGCCGCCAAATCTTATTGTGCTGCGGAGGGCGCTATAAACAGGTAAAGTCGCCACTGCTGCATGGGAGCGCTGGTGTGCGCTGCGAGGAATCCGTTGCATTGTTAAAACACATCACAGAGCTTGATTTTTTTATTTTTTCTAGCTGTATGTAATTTTCAGGGCTTACACGAGGGGGTGCTGATAAGTATTGAGCCTTACCCATAAAAAAATTGAGATAGGAAACTGGACCTGCCACACAATTCTACATATCCCCCCAGGAAGTCAATGCACCTGCGACATCTGTCCTGCAGCCTCTTAGGTCTCTGAAAATAAAATTCTTCCGACTGCTGGTGTAACCGCTCATTTGCAGCATTGGTTGCCTCCGAAACACTCCCAAATCGTTGTCCCTTTAGGTGTTTTTTGAGAGAACAGATGATAGTCAGAAGGAGCCAGGTCGAGTGAATTGGGTGGATGGGGCATCCCTTGAAAGCCTAAGGAGGTCAGTATTTCCATTGTTTCACCTGTAGTGTGTGATGAGGCGTGACGAGGCATTGTCATGCAACAGGATGACACCTTTGGAGAGTATTCCTTGACGTTTTTTTCCTTGATATTTTGCCTCAACTTCGTCAATAAAGCAGAGTATTGATGGTTGAACACTTTTGGAGGTAGTCCACCAACAGAACTCACTTCTTATCCCAACAAACTGTTGCCATTTGCTTCTGCACTTACCTTTGCACACAGGACTTCTTTGGCCTTGGGGAACCACTGTGCCTCCATTACTTAGACCAGTGATTCTCAACCAGGGTTCTGTGGAACCCTAGGGTTCCTCCAGAAGTTGCTAGAGGTTCCTTCAGCATTGGGCAGTTTCTGCCTCTCAGATAAGTTCCCACTGACACCATTGATCTTTTAAGCTATCTGTAAGGAGGTAATTCTTCCCAATGACCACAAGTGTAAGGACCAACACTGACCATCACACTAATGTATCATGAGTTGTAGATTTCTAATTTTTAGCAGGGGTTCCCAGAGACTGGAGATCTATTTCAAGGGTTCCTCTGTGTTGAAAAGGTTACGAAAGGCTGCCTTAGACTGTTCCTTTGTCTCAAAGTCATAACAGTAGATCAGTATCTCATCACAAGTTACCAGTTTGTCCAGGAAATCTGACTAATTTCTTGCAAAGTGTTACAGGATGACACCTTTGGAGAGTATTCCTTGACGTTTCTTTCCTTGATATTTTGCCTCAACTTCGTCAATAAAGCACAGTAATATGTTGCATTGATGGTTGAACCCTTTTGGAGGTAGTCCACCAACAGAACTCACTTCTTATCCCAACAGACTGTTGCCATTTGCTTCTGCACTGACCTTTGCACACAGGACTTCTTTGGCCTTGGGGAACCACTGTGCCTCCATTCCTTAGACCAGTGATTCTCAACCAGGGTTCTGTGGAACCCTAGGGTTCCTCCAGAAGTTGCTAGAGGTTCCTTCAGCATTGGGCAATTTCTGCCTCTCAGATAAGTTCCCACTGACACCATTGATCTTTTAAGCTATCTGTAAGGAGGTAATTCTTCCCAATGACCACAAGTGTAAGGACCAACACTGACCATCACACCAATGTAACATGAGTTGTAGATTTCTAATTTTTAGCAGGGGTTCCCACAGACTGGAGAACTATTTCAAGTGTTCCTCTGTGTTGAAAAGGTTACAAAAGGCTGCCTTAGATTGTTCCTTTGTCTCAAGGTCATAACAGTAGATCAGTGTTTCTCAAAGTTACCAGTTTGTCCAGGAAATCTGACTAATTTCTTGCAAAATGTTACAAAACAGCCACCGATGTCTCCACACATTTCGTCTTTTGTTCGGTTGTCAAAAGTTTTGGAATCCACTTTGCTGCAAGCTTTCTCATTTCCAAGTCGTTGTGGATAATGGCACCAACTCTCTCACGTGATATTCCCAGATATGTAGCAATACTTTTGGCTGATATTCGGCGGTCCTCCATGATCATGTCATGGATGGCTTTCATATTTGCCGAAACAGGCCTTCCACTGGGTTTCTGACTTTTAACACCGAAAAGGCCAGTTTTAAAATTGACAACCCAAAGTTTAACTGTTGCATATGAAGGGCCACTGTCACCCAAAGTTTGTGACATTTCATTATGGATCTGCTTTGCACCTTCCCTTGGAGAAACAGGAACTTGATTATGGTCCTATGTTCTTCCACATTGAATTATTCTGGAGGTGCTGCCATGCTCACTTTGGACCTGAAAAAGAAAGGGATGTTAAGTTAGTTGAGTTTTGCACCATTGAATACAGACAAATTGGCCAGTACACCCTGCAATTTACAGCTTCCTAGCTCAATTTTTCTGGGTAAGGCTCAATACTTATCAGCACCCCCTCGTACAGATGGGTAAAGGCAGGAGATAGAGCTGCATTTTTTACCACCTCCTAACCATTCCACCTAAAGAGTGGCACACATGCCATGGCCACAATGCTTTACTGGATGGGCGCAGCAAAAATGAAACCACACATGGCATTCGTCAGGCAGTACTGCCGCTAAACGCCTCTCATTTAGGTCCTATTCACACCTGTTTTGGAGCTTTGAGCTAAAAAATGCTCAGTAGCACCCCCACCAGTATCCCATAGCGCCCCCCACCAGTGTCCCATAGCGCCCCCCACCAGTGTCCCATAGCGCCCCTACCAGTGTCCCATAGCGCCCCTACCATTGTCCCATAGTGACCCCACCGGTGTTCCATAGCGCCCCTACCAGTGTTCCATATTGCACCCACCAGTGTCCCATAATGCCTCCAGTCTTCCAAATTGCTCCCGTAAAACCTGCAGCTTCCTGGAGAGACCCCTCCAGCTGCATTTAGAGACCCGCCCCCTACAGTTGCCCCCAGCTCACCATGTGCCTTAGAATCAGAAACAGTGAACCTAATTTCCTAGCTGGAGGACATCCAGTAGCATCCAGCCCCCTACCAGTGTCCTATAGCACCCAAATCAGTGTCACATATAGCGCCCTCACCAGTGTCACATAGCACCCTTACCAGTGTCCCTTAGCACCCCCATCAGTGTCTCATAGTGGATGGTGTCAGTAGGGCAGAGGATGGTGTCAGTAGAGCAGAGGACGGTGTCAGTAGAGCAGAGGACAGTGTCAGTAGAGCAGTGGATGGTGTCAGTAGGGCAGTGGGTGGTGTTAGTAGGGCAGGGGACGGTGTCAGTAGAGCAGAGGACGGTGTCAGTAGGGCAGTGGACGGTGTCAGTAGGGCAGTGGACGGTGTCAGTAGGGCAGTGCACGGTGTCAGTAGGGCAGTGGACGGTGTCAGTAGAGCAGAGGACGGTGTCAGTAGAGCAGAGGACGGTGTCAGTAGAGAAGAGGACGGTGTTAGTAGAGCAGTGGACGGTGTCAGTAGAGCAGAGGACGGTGTTACTAGAGCAGTGGATGGTGTCAGTAGAGCAGAGGACGGTGTCAGTAGGGCAGTGGACGGTGTCAGTAGAGCAGTGGACGGTGTCAGTAGTGCAGAGGTTGGTGTCAGTAGAGCAGAGGACGGTGTCAGTAGAGCAGAGGATGGTGTCAGTAGAGCAGAGGACGGTGTCAGTAGAGCAGTGGATGGTGTCAGTAGTGCAGAGGACAGTGTCAGTAGAGCAGAGGACGATGTCAGTAGAGCAGAGATTGGTGTCAGTAGAGCAGAGATTGGTGTCAGTAGG
Organism: Lithobates clamitans; assembly: GCA_037952925.1. NCBI lineage: Eukaryota > Metazoa > Chordata > Amphibia > Anura > Ranidae > Lithobates > Lithobates clamitans. The sequence goes on from JBBGZY010002682.1 coordinate 116,184, forward strand.
GCAGTGGACGGTGTCAGTCGTTTTTCTATTCTTGTTATTTTTTACAATATTATTCTTTATTCCATTTTTTACTATTTTTTTAGGAGCCCCATTATGGGGCTTTGGTGGAGCATAAAACAGACCCCTGATTTCTCACTTTTGGGACAGAGAAAAAAACTAAGGATAGAGATTCCCCAGTCCCTTTTCTCTGCAGCCTGCAGTAAACATACTGTAGTTTATTATGCTTCAGTTAGGAATGAAGACAGGAGAGATCGTTACAGATCACTCACTGTGCTCATTTAGAAAAGGAAGGGCGGTTAATTAAATATTTACCAGCCTTTTCCCCGCTCCTGATTGGAGAGGTGGAAGCTGGCAGCACTGCAGGGGGTAGACGGGAAGCGGGGGGAATCGGCACCACATGGGGTGATTTTGGTGTGCCCAGGCATAACCAGCACACCCTGTGCACACGCCTATATCCCCCACCTAGAACAAGTCCCCCTTCACCCACCCCCCCCAAATCAGTGCTCCTAGCACATCTCCCCAAAGTTCCTCTGGAACAATTCCTACCCCCTGTCCCCCACCCCCCAATCTCCTTCGTGGTGCCCCCCCCCCCACACCATATGATAACCCAGTGCCCAGGGTAGCCACCCCTCCTGCCCACCCCTTGTCCAAGCCCTGGATTCAGCATAAAGAAGGATTACAGGTAGCAGAGTATAAAACTAATATTAGCCAATGGGGTAAGCGGAGGTCACACATCGAAAGTAAAAGCTTGTTAAAACAGGGCGTGTGCGATCGGAATGCGGTGGCGGCTCGGTGGCTTTTCGCAGGGTGTGGAGGAAGAGCTCCTGACAGACATGGAGGGGTTGGGATTGCCAGAGTCAGGCGTGGTGGTGGATGACATCGGCGTTTGGAGCAGAGCCAGATTTCGGCATGCAGGTTGTCTGCGATTCTCATGGTGAGATGACATAAGATGGATTTATAGAGATCGGGGAATGAAAACATTCGATGAAACTTGCTTAGACAGCGAACTTCCCTCTCCACCTCTCTGACTTTCCATATCACCCGCCACCGGATGGAAGCCACCCACAGCGTTGTCACCTGTCAGATCAGCTGGTTGGGGACAGGAGAGATTAATGGCTCAGTGTTGGGGTCAGGCTAAGAACTAAAGTGGACCTGTCAGTACATGAAGAAATCCCTGACATGTGACGATAGAAACATTCTTCAGGAATACTCCATCTTCTATCATTAAAGAAAAGGCCTTGAGCTCCAGTCAGTGACTCTGCCTACCCTCAAAGGACACTAGAAAAAAAATTTATAAAAAAATAATTATTTTTATTTTACACAAGTAAAAATGTATTATTAAAAAAAAAAACTTTTTGTAATGTCCTATGTAGGTACCAATAAATCGCCCAACTTCACTCACTATTTTCCTCAATGATGGGGCATTAGTCCTCCTTCTGACACCAATGATGGGGCACTATACCTCCCACTGACACCAATGATGGGGCACTATTCCTCCCACTGATACCAATGATGGGGCACTATTCCTTCCACTGACACCAATGATGGGGCACTATTCCTCCTCCCACTGATACCAATGATGGGGCACTATTCCTCCCACTGACACCAATGATGGGACACTATTCCTCCCAATGACACCAATGAATTGACACTATTCCTCCCACTGACACCAATGATGGGACACTATTCCTCCTCCCACTGATACCAATGATGGGGCACTATTCCTTCCACTAACACCAATGATGGGGCACTATTCCTCCTACTGACACCAATGATGGGGCACTATTCCTCCTACTGACACCAATGATGGGACACTATTGCTCCCACTGACACCAATGATGGGGCACTATTCCTCCCACTGATACCAATGATGGGGCACTATTCCTCCCACCGACACCAATGATTTGACACTATTCCTCCCACTGACACCAATGATGGGGCACTATTCCTCCCACTGACACCAATGATTTGACACTATTCCTCCCGATGACACCAATGATGGGGCACTATTGCTCTTACTGACACCAATAATGGGACACTTTTCCTCCTCCCACTGATACCAATGATGGGGCACTAATCCTTCCACTGACACCAATGATTTGACACTATTCCTCCCACTGACACCAATGATGGGACACTATTCCTCCTCCCACTGATACCAATGATGGGACACTATTCCTTCCACTAACACCAATGATGGGGCACTATTCCTCCTACTGACACCAATGATGGGACACTATTCCTTCCACTGACACCAATGATGGTGCACTATTCCTTCCACTGACACCAATGATGGGGCACTATTCCTCCTACTGACACCAGTGATGGAACACTATTCCTTCCACTGACACCAATGATTGAGATTATTCTTCCCGCAAATACTAATACCCCCTACTGGCCATAGGTGTTATGTAATTATTTCACTCCCCCACTGACCGCCAAGTCTGAGGCATTTTTTACTCCCACTAGCCATAATCTGGTCCTCCTAAAATCTGAAGGACAGTAAACTGGCCCTTTAATTAGAAAATTTGGAGACGCCCACTGTAGAGGATGTAGCTCCAGAAGGTTTCTTGCCTCCCAGGTTCTGCCTGGAGAAGGAAGCTAGAGTCAAGAATGATTTTTGTCCTCTTAGCTGCCGGCCTATAGTAGCCAAGCTGGATTGTGGCGTAGCTCTAAAAGGATCTTAAAATCGCCTTTGGCAGAGGTTGCAAAAGCTAAAAGGTAGCTGCCACCTGGGCCTACAGACTTCAAATTGACTTTCTGCTGAAGCCAAAAGAGTCCTACGACTTACCTGCCCAAGAACTGAACAAACATGATACCCTGGGGACAGATCTTACTAACATCAAATAAACATTGGTGCTGGAACTTGATGGCTTGACTTCATGCTCTCCAATGCAAAAAAAAAAACCAGGGACTCCTCCACAAAAATAAAGCCACCTGAATTAAGAAGTCCACATGAAATAACAAAACTCCTAATAATTATCTCAATAGACAATATTCCTCTATTGTTGATAGTATCCTGACAACAGGAAAAATATAGTAGCCAGCACATTTTGCGGGCCAAAATCATCAGGGTTTGGACTAGCAAGGTTTCTTCAATGGACCATCTAGGATCTGCTAAGGAAAAACCTCCATTAGGAGAAACATCCCTTCCATTAGCAGACCTGTGGAAGACGTCAAAAGATACCAGAAGATAGTAGGTTACTACTGCGTGGAGGAATTTTTGTTGCTGTTTTAGGGTCTCCTGTACCCCTAACCCTCTCTACACAAGGCAACTGAGCAAATAAATTGCAAGGATTGACAAATGTGGAGGTTGTCCACCTGATGTCATTGGTTGGTCGGTAAGTCTTTTTAGGTGTAGCTCCAGAGCAGGAGAACCTGTTACAAATTCAGCTGCCCACAGGGGAGTAATGCTACATTGGAAATATTGTCTGGATGCCATTTCTGATAAGTTTAGGTCCAACTTTCAAGAGGGCTTAAACCTCTTTATTGCTGGAACAACTACTGTAAGGCTTGGGCTAGCAAGGTTTCTTAAATTGACTCTCTAGAACCTCCATTAGGAGAAACATCCATTCCATCTCACATATCTTTTAATGGAAGTCCTGAGACAGCAGACCTGTGGAAGATGTCAAAAGATACCAGAAGATAGTAGGCCATATTATTATTTATTTTATTAATTCAGGTACTTATATAGCTCCATCAATTTACGCAGCGCTTTACATATCTATTATACATTCACATTCATACGGACCTAAAGGAGGTCTACCGTGTGGCGGAATTTTTGTTGCTGTTTTTGTGTCTCCTGTACCCAAGACAAGTGAGCAAATAAATTGCAAGAAAAGGATTGACAAATATGAAGGTTCTCCACCTTATGTCATTGATGGGTCTGTGAGTTTTTGTGGGTGTAGCTACAGGGAAGATCACCCTTAGGAATGGCAGGGGAGCCCGTTAAAACTCCAACTGCCCTTACGGGGGGGGGGTGCTACATCACTTTTGAAGAGGCCTTTAACCCATTTATTTCTGGAACAACTAAGGCTTGGGCTAGCAACTTTTTTTAAATGGACTCTCTAGGACCTCCCAACTCCCAAGGAACAACCTCCAGTAGGAGAAAATCCATTCCATCTCAAATGTCTTATAATGGAAATCCCGGGATAGCAGACCTGTGGAAGACGTCAAAAGACACCAGAAGGTACAGTAGTAGGTAATCAGGGTCTAAAGATTTAATTGAGAGGTCTACTGTGTGGAGGGTTTTTTTGTTGCTGTTTCTAGGGTCTCCGGTACTTCTAACCCTCTCTACCCAACTGAGAAAATAAATTGCAAGAAAGGGATTGACAGATCTGAAGCTTGTCCACCTCACATTATTGGTGGGTCGGTGAGTTTTTGTGGGTGTAGACTCCAGGGCAGATCACCATTAGAAACAGCAGGAGAACCCGTTACAAATCCAGCTGCCCTACGGGGGGGGGGTAATGTGACATTGGAAAAATTATTCTGATAAGTTTTGATCCAACTTTGACTAGTTCTTTAACCCCTTTATTCCTGGTACAACTAAGGCAAGAACAAAAGTATCCCCCTTACACAAAGGAAGATAGAACAGATGAGAATTACTGAACGGTTCTCATCTGAGAACACTCTGACTTTATTTTCCAGCAAAAAAAGGAGCTATTTTTGACAGTCTAAAATTGTCTCTTGGATACGAAGCCGCAGGAAGTCGCGGCACAAAGACTTGCACGGATCAGCTCCAAATCCCGCTGAAACAGAAACCTTTCCAGCCTTCTTTTTAGGTTCTTTCCTCTTGTCCAACTTTTGACATTTGCAAGAAACATGAAAAGACCTTTTTTACAGATAAAAGGCTGGAGTGACAGGCCGTAGACCCTCGGAGGGAAGCTTTCTTCTGACATTTTTCTATTTATCTTTTATTGTCCGGGCTGGGGCTGAGTGGTTAATATGGCGGTGGGCTTGTAGTTTGATGGCCAAAGCTTAGTTCACCCATTGCACCCGGGGAAATAGGCTGCTGGGGTGATGTAACGGCCACAGGGATTGCATTATCTACAGATGCTCTACGGTGAAGAAGGGCAAAGGGCTCTTCGCTAGCGGTGGGAATTAAAGGGGAACTCTGAACACGCAAAAATGGCCTGCTCTTTTCCCTTCAATGGAACAGCAGCTAATGGTCAAATCTGGTGGAGCAACCTGAAAATCACCAATATCCGAATAATGCCAGGTTATCAACATCCTATACAAGGTAACCAGTGCCTACGGGCCCATCCACACTGTCAGCTGCATCAAAGCATTTGCATTGACACAGCATGTTTCTTGTAACACCCCGTAGATATGATTGGACAGTGAAGGAGAAGCAACAGACTTTCAAGCTAATCTCTCTGTCTCTCTAGCTCTCTGCCTCCTATCAACATGTTTCTTGTTGGCATATAAAGTCGGGAAAATAATTATTTGATCCCCTGCAGATTTTGTACGTTTACCCACTTACAAAGAAATGAAGGGTCTATAATTTTTATTATAGGTGTATTTTAAATGATAGAGACAGAATATCAACCAAAAATCCAGAAAAAACACATGATACAAATGTTATAAATTGAGTTGCAGTTCAGTAAGTAAAATAAGTATTTGATTCCCGAGCAAAACATGACTTAGTACTTGGTGGAGAAACCCTTGCTGGCAAGCACAGAGGTAAGACGTGTCTCGTAGTTGGTGATCAGGTTTGCACACATCTCAGGAGGGATTTTGGTCCACTCTTCTTTGCAGATCTTTTCTAATTCCTTAAGGTTTCTTGGCTGTTGCTTGGCAACTCGAAGTTTCAGCTCCCTTCATAAATTTTCTATAGGATTAAGATCTGGAGGCTGGCTAGGCCACTCCATGACCTTAATGTGCTTCTTCTTGAGCCACTCCTTTGTTGCCTTGGCGGTATGTTTTGGGGCATTGTCATGCTGGAAGACCCATCTTCAGAGTTCTGGCTGAGGGAAGAAGGTTTTCATCCAAGATTTTACAATACATGGCCCCGTCAATTGGCTCCTCAATGCGGCAAGGTCGGTCTGTACCCTTAGGAAAGAAACAGCCCCGAGGCATAATGTTTCATCCTCCATTCTTGACTGTAGGAATGGTGTTCTTAGGGTCATAGTTAACATTTTTTTCCCTCCAAACACGGGGAGTCGAGTTAATGCCAAAGAGCTCAATTTTGGTCTCATCTGACAACAGCACTTTCTTCCAATCCTTCTCCAAATCCTTTAGATGTTTATTGGCAATCTTCAGACAGGCCTGTACATGTGCATTGAAGAGGGGGACCTTGCAGGCGCTGCAGGATGTCAATCCATGGCGGCGTATTGTGTTACCAATGGTTTGTTTGGTGACTGTGGTCCCAACTGCCTTGAGATCATTCACAAGCTCCTCCGGTGTAGCTCTGGGCTGATCCCTCACTTTTCTCATAATCATTCCTACCCCATGAGGCGAAATCTTGCATGGAGCTCCAGACCGAGGGTGATTAATGGTTATTTTGTATTTATTCCATTTGTGAATAATCGCTCCAATAGTTTTCTCCTTCTCACCAAGCTTGTTGCTGATGGTCTTGAAGCCCATTCCAGCCCAGTGCAGGTTTACAATCTTGTTGCTGATGTCCTTTGACAGCTCTTTGCTCTAGCCCATGATGGTGAGGTTTGAATGGAAGAAAGAGATTCTGTGGAGAGGTGTCTTTTATACACATAACGAGTTGTCGTTAGGAGCGCCTTCTCAGATTGTCAGGACTAATCTGTGTACCACATGAGCATCTACTGTAGCCAGTCTGTGGGAGCCAGAATTATTTTTGGTTGTTAGAGGATCAAATGCCAATGAACATATACATGATTCAGGGAAGGATTGGAAGAAAGTGCTGTGGTCAGATGAGACCAAAATTGAGCTCTCTGGCATTAACTCGACTCGCCGTGTTTGGAGGAAGAAAAAAGTTGACTATGACCCTAAGAACACCATCCCAACAGTCAAGCCCGGAGGTGGAAACATAAAGCTTTGGGGCTGTTCCTTTGCTAAAGTTACAGACCGACTTTGCTGCATTGAGGTGCCAATGGACGAGAACCTTGGATGAGAACCTTCTTCCCTCAGCCATAACACTGAAGATGGGTTGCAAATAGGTCTTCTAACATGACAATGCCCCAAAACATACCGCCAAGGCAACACAGGAGTGGCTCAAGAAGATGCACATTAAAGTTATGGTAAAACTTTGTGTTTTTTTAACCGTTAGACGACCAGCCGCCGCAGTTGTACTGCAGCAACATGGTCCGGCTGCCGTTATGTTACTCCGCTCCCTCTGGTGGCCACTAGGGACGGGCGCGCCCGCTTCTCGCCCTCTGAGCCGATGCGACTGCCCGGCAGTCTCGATGACCACCGGGCTCCCGTGATCGCTCGTAACACGGCGAGAACTGGGTTCTCTTCGTGTAAACACAGAGACCCCAGTTCTCTGAGGGGAGAAGTGACAGATCTTCTGTTCATACAAAGTATGAAAGGCGATCTGTCATCTCCCCTAGTGAGTCCCATCCCCCCTTCAGTTAGAACGCACACTAGGGAACACAATTAACCCCTTGATCGCCCCCCCGTGTGAACCCCTTCACTGCCAGTGACATTTTTGCAGCAATCAATGCCCAATGGTCCCAAAAATGTGTCAAAATTGTCCGATGTGTCCTCCATAATGTCGCAGTCCCAATAAAAATCGCAGATCGCCGCCATTACTAGTAAAAAAAATAAAATAATAAAAATGCTATAAATCTATCCACTATTTTGTAGACGCTATAACTTTTGCGCAAACCAATCAATATACACTTATTGCAATTTTTATTACCAAAAACATGTAGAATAATACATATCAACCTAAACTGAGAAAAAATTAGCTTTTTAAAAAAATATGGGGATATTTATTGTAGCAAAAAGTACAAAATAATGTGTTTTTTTTTCAAAATTGTCGCTCTTTTTTTGTTTATAGCGCGAAAAATAAAAACCGCAGAGGTGATCAAATACCACCAAAAGAAAGCTCTTGGTGTGGGAAAAAAAGGACGTCAATTTTTTTTGGGTACAACGTCGCAAGGGCTGCGTAATTGCCGCTTAATTGTCAGTTAAAGCAACGCAGTGCCGAATCGCAAAAAGTGCTCTGGTGAGGAAGGGGGTAAAATCTTCCGGGGCTGAAGCAGTTAAATAACAAACACTTCATACTTACCTCCACTGTACAGTTCGTTTTGCACAGAGTGGCCCCGATCCTCCTTTTCTGGGGTCCCCCCGGTGGCGCTATCAGCTCCTCCACCGCATCATATAACCCCCTAGGAGAAGGGGGGTTACCTTGTGGACGCGCTTCCGAGTCCAGCATTCGGCATCCATAAACGTCGAATGTAGGACTCGGCCCGGCCCCCCCGGCGCTTGCGTCATTGGATTTGATTGACAGCAGCGGGAGCCAATGGCTGCGCTGCTATCAATCTATCCAATCAAGAGCCGAGAACCCTGGGCAGAGAGGTATAGCGTGTCTCCGCCTAGGGATCGAAGGGCTCAGTTGAGTAAAACCGGTGGGGGGGGGGCGTTCACTCTCATAGGATGCATTAAGGTGAAAAAAACATGTTTACAACCCCTTTAAGGTCATGGAGCAGCCGAGCCAGTCTCCAGACCTTAATCCTATAGAAAATGTATGGAGGGAGCTGAAACTTCGAGTTGCGAAGCAACAGCCAAGAAACCTTAAGGATTTAGAGAAGATCTGTAAAGAAGAGTGGACCAAAATCCCTCCTGAGATGTGTGCAAACCTGATCACCAACTACAAGAAATGTCTGACCTCTGTGCTTGTCAACAAGGGTTTCTCCAATCTGCACCAAGTACTAAGTCATGTTTTGCTTGGGGATCAAATACTTATTTTACTTACTGACCTGCAACTCAATTTATAACATTTGTATCATGTGTTTTTTCTGGAGTTTTGGTTGATATTCTCTCTCTATCATTTAAAATACACCTATGATAAAAATGATGGACCGTTCGTTTCTTTGTAAGTGGACAAACTTACAACATCTGCAGGTGATCAAATAATTATTTTCCCCACTGTAACACAGCTGATTGGCTCCTTGTTCTTCCTCTCCTTCCCCCCCAATCTGAGCTCTCCTGTACAGGGCGAGGAAGATGCTGATACCATGTCATCTTCAGATACTTACACTTCTTGAACTTCACAAAGACATTAACCACTTCAGCCCCGGAAGGATTTACCCCCTTCCTGACCAGAGCATTTTTTCCGATTCGGCACTGCGTCGCTTTAACTGACAATTGCGCGGTCGTGCGACGTTGCACCCAAACAAAATTGACGTCCTTTTTTTTCCCACAAATAGAGCTTTCTTTTGGTGGTATTTGATCACCTCTGCGGTTTTTATTGTTTGCGCTATAAGCAAAAAACGAGCGACAATTTTGAAAAAAAAGCAATATTTTTTACTTTTTGCTATAAGAAATATCCCCAAAAAATAAAATAAAAAAACAAATTTCTTTCTCAGTTTAGGCCGATACGTATTCTTCTACATATTTTTTGATAAAAAAAAAAAAAAAAAATCGCAATAAGCGTATATTGATTGGTTTGCGCAAAAGTTATAGCGTCTACAAAACAGGGGATAGATTTATGGCATTTTTATTATAATTTTTTTTTTATTAATAATGGCGGTGATCAGCGATTTTTAGCGGGACTGCGACATTGTGGTGGACAGATCGGACACTTTTTTGGAACCAGTGACATTTATACAGCAATCAGTGCTATAAAAATGCACTGATTACTGTATAACTGACACTGGCAGGGAAGGGATTAACACTAGGGGGTGATCAAAGGGTTAAATGTGTTTCCTGGGAGGTGTTTCTAACTGTGGGGGGGAGGGGACTGACTAGAGGAGGAGAGAGAACGTTGTTCCTGATCACTAGGAACAGAAGATCTCTCTCTCCTTCCCTGACAGAACAAGGATTTGTTTGTTTATATTGACAGATCCCCGTTCTGGCTCTCTGTGGAGCGATCGCGGGGTGGCCGGATGACATCGCGGCCTCCGTCCACACGCATCAGCTCCCCCCCGCCATGCAGTGGGCACGCGTGCCCGCTATAGCTGTTTAAAAGGGCCGACGTACAGCTATGGCGATTCGCGGGAACGACCCAACCTGCCGCAGTATAAGGATGGTGGCTGGTCGGCAAGTGGTTAATGATGACTTAGGGTCCACTCATACTAAACCATTCTGTGGCTGTATATTAATGCACCTGCGTTAATGACCATTACAGCACACATTTATTATGAATGGCACCCCATGGTGGATGAAAAAAAGTGCATGACCCTCTTTTTGAAATTCAATGTACCACGCGGTGTAGGCGTTGCGGTGCGCTGTGTTGGGTTGCACTGTGCAATGCATTGGGGGGGAATTCACAATGAACTGCACCACAACACACTACGGATTGCCAATGCGTTTTGGCAACATCCATTACTGCATGCGTTGTAGCACGCGATAAACCTTTCTTGCCTGGCGGAACATGCTGGGAGTTGTAGTTCTCTCTTCGCACTTAGCAAAAGACATATCTCTGTGTGCACATGTATAGAGCCTCGGGCTGTCTGATCCCCGTAATAAAGAGGTTTTAATAAGACGCGGCGCCTGTGTTGGCACACATATTGGCGCCGAGCGGATGGGTCAGAATTGTATTACTTTCCTCTACAAATGACCCTCTGGGGGTGTCTGTCATGTGTAATGATTGTCTCTCTAATACCCCATTACCGCCACCCATGTCCTCCTTAATGTTACCGCCTCTTATTGAAAGGCACAAATCACGCCGCCCGCCGCCATACATCTTGTGGAACAAGTTCCTGGCGATAATATACAGCTGGGGAGCGCGCAATATTGTCTTCCCTCTGAAAGTCATAAGTGTGAGTCATGGTGATTGGAAGTCCCGGTCCGCGAAGGGACATCCGTCTTCCTGTCCGGGAACCCAACAACTATCACTGCTGTCCAACTCTCTGTTTTAAAGGAGAAGTAAAAGAACAAAAAAAAAGGAAAAATATCACAAAATATAATTTTTTTAAAGTTACGGATTGATTGGGAAGGTCTAAAATCTCCAGCATATGATCATAACAATATTGCTAACTGATCAACCATGACTGCCAGCCTCCGCTTCTACAGTCTTACCCTGCGTGCGGGCACTAGAAATATAACTGTGCCTCCCAATAGGCATCAGAGTTAGAGCCAGCACGCCCAGTAATCAGAACTCAGTAACAGGGCTGGTCAGACACACCCCTTCTAGGGTCATGTGGATGTGATGAGGGGTGTGGCTCTTACTCAGCTCTGCCAGCACAGAGCACTGGAAAGCCTGAGGGCTTTCACACTGGAGCGGTGCGCTTGCAGGACGGGAAAAAAAGTCCTGCAAGCAGCATCTTTGGAGCATTGCGGGAGCATTGTATACACCGCTCCTAAAATGCCCCTGCCAAATCAATGGCCATCGCTGCTGAAGCGCCTGCAAAGCGATTCGGCAGCGGCACTTTGCGGGCGCTTTTACCCCTTTATCGTACACTAGCGTGGGTTAAAATCTCCCTGCTTGCAGCCGAAAAGCGCTGGTAAATCGCGGCTAAAATTAGTGGCGCTTTACCACCAATGCCCCCCCATCCCGCCCCAGTGTGAAAGTGCCTTTATAGCGGGACTGCGATATTGCGGCAGACAAATTGGACGCTAAGTGATACTTTTTTGGGGACCGGTGACACTAATGCCGCGTACACACAAGCGGACTTTTCGACCGGACTGGTCCGACGGACTTTCGACGGACTTCCAACGGACTTTCCCAACAAACGGACTTGCCTACACACGATCACACCAAAGTCCGACGGATTCGTACGTGATGACGTACGGCCGGGACTAAAATGAGGAAGTTCATAGCCAGTAGCCAATAGCTGCCCTAGCGTCGGTTTTCGTCCGTCGGACTAGCATACAGGCGAGCGGATTTCTCGATAGGAACTGGGTCCGGCGGAGTTCTGGCGGAAAGATTCGAAACATGTTCCAAATCTAAAGTCCTTCTGATTTTCGACCAAAAAAGTCTGCTGCAGGTCCGATGAAGCCCACACACGGTCGGATTGTCCGAAGGTCGAAAAGTCCGTCCGTGTGTACACGGCATTAGTGATACTTTTTTGGGGACCAGTGACACTAATACAGTGATCGGTGCTAAATATATGTACCGTCACTGTACTAATAACACTGGCAGGGAAGGGGTTAACATCAAGGGGCGATCAAAGGGTTAAATGTGTGCCTAGGGAGTGTTTACTAACTGTGGGGGGACGCTTGTACTGTGGGAAGGCAGAGACCTGTGTTCCTGCTTAACAGGAAACACAAGATCTCTACCCTCCCTACTGACAGAACGGTGATCTGCCTTGTTTACATACGCAGACCGTCTTTCTACTTCTGTCCCAAACGATCGCCGGGACACGCTGATTGGCTCCCGCTGTGTCCAATCACAGTGGGAGCAGGTCGCCGGCGGCGCGCTTGCGCGCCCCCCAGACCCGGAAGTGCAGAATCCCGTACAGGTACGTGATTCTGCGCAGAGGAGCCGCCGCCCCCCACAGTAAATGTACATGGGGGCAGTCGGCAAGAGGTTAACGCTCCATAAAAGCATCACCGAAGCATCAAAAACACATCAAAAAAGCCTGTTGAAGCGGTAGGCGCTTTAACGTGTGTTAAAGTCGAAGCAAGTGTAAATGAGCCCTAAAAGTTACATTTTAGTTAATACATCTGATCACTGATCCAAATAAAATCTCACCTAAATGTTCCATTTTCCTGATAGGATTCCTGCGTTTTGCCTCTGAAATAGTTGTCACCCCCAACCAGCGTGCCCCCCCCTGAGCAATTACAGGGGCACGGCGCGGTTCCAGCGAATCCTCAGGTTTCCAGATGTCTCGGTGTAATAAAAAGATTAGTGAATTCCTTCTGCTTTCGCACATTCTCCAGGTCACAACTGAGCCCTTTTTATTTCCATATTCCCATATGAAGCGGCTGGTAAAGCCGGGGATTAAGCCAAGCTTTTCTTTTTTTTTTCCCCTAAATAATTATCCTGAAAATTGGTGTTTGCAGAGAACTGAAAGAAAAAAAATGGAGGGGGGGGGGGGGGTAGCCCAAAAAATTCTGTATCTTTATTAGGTGAACATTCAAAGCCGGAGCGGCCTCTACCTTTGTTTTCCTGAATGACGGCGTCTGTTTTTTTTCTGGCAGTAGCTCAATGTAAAAAAAAAAAAACCTGACAAAATATGAAGATTTGTTTAATTGAAGTCTATTTACAATCCAGCACGGAATTAATAGTTGGCGGCAGAAAAATATTTCATTTAACCTTTGGGGGGTCATTTGTCAAGTTCCCCCGCCGAAGCCGAGATGACTTCATTAAAGTTATGTTTCCCGTTACAATTAGTTTTGGGGGGCGGGTAAGGTTTCAGGGCATCACGGTTTCTCGGTGCGTTGGGCTGTTTGGGTTGCGGTTATGACCGGTTTGGGTTGGGGTAGAGTGTGGAAATGTAGAAGACACAAATATTTCTCCGAGATTTTGCAAAATGACCTCCCCCCAGGGCTAATCGGTGAGAAAATAGATCTTTTTTCCTGTTCTCCGAGTTTATTTAAAGGGATAGCGTGACGATCGTCTGTTTGCTTAGCTGAAAGCCTTGGCTTTGCCCCAGAAATCTGACCCGAACGCGGCTCTGTCCGCTGATTCAAACATTTTTTTTTACAGCCTGCCAAAGGTTTTGTTCACACCACGGAGGTGCACCCTAGTGCACGCAGTTTTTGCTCATTTCTGCGTGGTCCACCACGTCGGGGTTAGGGCAGTTCATTACCTTCAAAGGACTTCCTCATGCATGAGTAACACGCAAAAAAAATCAAACCACACCAAAGCGCGTTGTACTGTGGCAGCATGCGTTTTGGCACGCAACTGTTTGTGCCATTGAGAATTAATGGCATATGTACGTAAAGATGAGCACATGTAGGATCTACTTCTGCAAAAGTGACATTGAAGATGCTATCAACGTTTGCCTGGTAGAACTTTTAAAAGAAATGTCCCATGCATCCCCTTAGTCAGGGCCACCAGGAGCTTCCTAAATCGACATTGAAGATGCCATCAACGTTTGCCTGGTAGAACTTTTAAAGGGAATGTCCAATGCATCCCCTTAGTCAGGGCCACCAGGAGCTTCCTAAACAGACATTGAAGATGCTATCAACGTTTGCCTGGTAGAACTTTTAAAGGAGATGTTCCATGCATCCCCTTAGTCAGGGCCACCAGGAGCTTCCTAAACCGACATTGAAGATGCCATCAACGTTTGCCTGGTAGAACTTTTAAAGGGAATGTCCAATGCATCCCCTTAGTCAGGGCCACCAGGAGCTTCCTAAACAGACATTGAAGATGCTATCAACGTTTGCCTGGTAGAACTTTTAAAGGAGATGTTCCATGCATCCCCTTAGTCAGGGCCACCAGGAGCTTCCTAAACCGACATTGAAGATGCTATCAACGTTTGCCTGGTAGAACTTTTATAGGAAATGTCCAATGCATCCCCTTAGTCAGGGCCACCAGGAGCTTCCTAAACCGACATTGAAGATGCTATCAACGTTTGCCTGGTAGAACTTTTAAAGGAAATGTCCCATGCATCTCCCCTTAGTCAGGGCCACCAGGAGCTTCCTAAACCTTCTCCACAATTTATCATCCTCTGCACTGTAATGCCCCGTACACACGATCGGACATTGATTGGACATTCCGAAAACAAAATCCATGGATTTTTTTCTGACACATGTTGGCTCAAACTTGTCTTGCATACACACGGTCATACAAAGTTGGTTGGGAATTGCGAACGTCAAGAACGCGGTGACGTACAACACGTACAATGAGCCGAGAAAGTTCAATAGCCAGTGCGGCTCTACCGCTTGATTCCGAGCATGCGTGGAACTTTGTGCATCGGAATTGTGTACACATGATCGGAATTTCCGACAACGGATTTTGTTCTCAGAAAATTTGAGATCCAGATCTCCAATTTTGTGTGACGGAAATTCCGATGGAAAATGTCCGATAGAGCCTACACACGGTCGGTATTTACAACAAAAAGCTTCCATCGAACACTTTCCGTCTGAAAATCCGAACGTGTGTACGCAGCATAAGACTTTTTTTTTTTGGAGCCCGGTTCATATTTTCATCGATTTCAATGGGACTTCTGTTTCGGATAGAGTCAACATTTTTAGGAGGTTCCTGAACCAACTGATTGGACTTTCCATAAATTTGCTCATCTCTGCTTAACAAGTGTTTGAGTGCTGAAACCTTTAATACTCAGTAATGTTGTGTTATTTATGGAACAGGCCATGAGGTGGTAAAGAAGACCTGTCTATAGACTAGTGTGTAGATGTGATAAAATGCTGGACTAATAGAAACAAGGTCTCAATAGTGTTGGATACCACATAGAAGACAGTCCTCCTTCAAAGTGGCTGATGTGCAATGAAGGTGCAGTGTAGATGGAACAACACAAAAAATATCTAAAAGACAGGGTGTTCCAGGATGGCCAAGGGGTATACCAGCATCAAAAAATATACATACAATTTATAAAATAAAATAGCACAGATTGTATATCTAAAATGTCAAAATCTTAAAAACTCAACATATCAAATGTAACTTTTGTTACTTGTTGAGTCTATGAGTTTCGTGGATACACCGCTTCTACAGGACTATGCTTCAAAGACAACAAATGTGTTACATATTATTCCTGACCTATAGGTCAAAAAACAAACAAACAAAACAATAACAAATGTTAAAATATTACATCAAAGTCTAAGTGTGTCCACAACATCACTATATCGGTCCGTCCATCCTGGAACACCCTTTCCTTCAGATATTTTTGTGTTGTTTCATTTTGCTGGGTTGATGACCTTCTAGATCAGGGGGCTCCAAACTTTCCAAACAAAGGGCCAGCTTATTGCCCCTCAGACTTTAGGGGGCCTGGACTGTGACTAGAGAGAGTAACAAATGTGGAATCGATAAAGTCCCCTCTTTGGAGTTAGTGGGAAGTAGGGATGAGCCGAACACCCCCCGGTTCGGTTCGCACCAGAACCCGCGAACGGACCGCAAGTTCGCACGAACGTTAGAACCCCATTGACGTCTATGGGACTCGAACGTTCGAAATCAAAAGTGCTCATTTTAAAGGCTAATTTGCATGGTATTGTCCTAAAAAGGGTTTGGGGACCCGGGTCCTACCCCAGGGGACATGTATCAATGCAAAAAAAACTTTTAAAAACGGCCGTTTTTTCGGGAGCAGTGATTTTAATGATGCTTAAAGTAAAAAAAAAAAAGTGAAATATTCCTTTAAATATCGTACCTGGGGGGTGTCTATAGTATGCCTGTAAAGTGACGCGTGTTTCCCATGTTTAGAACAGTCCCTGCACCAAATGTCATTTTTAAAGGAAAAAATCTCATTTAAAACTGCTTGCGGGTTTAATGTCATGTCGGGTCATGGCAATATGGATGAAAATCAGTGAGACAAACGGCATGGGTACCCCCCAGTCCATTACCAGGCCCTTTGGGTCTTGTATGGATATTAAGGGGAACCCCGCACCCAAATTAAAATAAGGAAAGGTCCCTATATACTCTGAACAGCAGTATACAGGCGGTGCAAACAAGACAGGGACTGTAGGTTTGTTGTTAAGTAGAATCTGTTTGTAATTTTGAACATTTTTAATGTGTTTAGCTCCAGCCAAAAAATCTTTTCTAAGCTTTTTGGAAAACATAGGGAAGGGTTATCACCCCTGTGACATTTGTTTTGCGTCTTTCCTCCTCTTCAGAAGATTTCACCTCACTTTTTTGTCCCAATGAAAAATGTTTTTTGAAAATTTGGGTTTTTTTGTGGAACAAGGATTGGAAAGCATCAGTGGAAAGGAAAAATTGTTTTCCCATATTAACTCTTACAGGAGAGAATTTCCCTTCCTTAGGGGTAGATTTCATCTCACTTCCTGTTGTCTCCTTCCGTTTGCAAGTAGGAGTCGTTTGTAAGTTAGATGTTTGAAAGTAGGGTCCTGCCCTATATACTCAGCAGAAATTTGGGCCTTAGGTGTTGCTGTGGCCAAAACACTGTAAGCCCTCACAGGGCCCTGCTGTGAAATATTAGATCAAGAATTGTAATTACATGCCCCTGTTGAACAGGAGCTGAAAAATTAGGCCTTAGGCACTGGTGCTGGTGCCACAACACTGCAACCCCTCACAGACACTCTAGTTGAAACGCAGGAACAAGCCCTGCTGCAAAGTATTGCATCAAAAATTGTAATTACACGCCCCTGTTAGACAGGGGCTGAAAAATTGGGTCTTAGGCACTGGTGCTGGTGCCACAACACTGCAACCCCTCACAGACACTCTAGTTGAAACGCAGGAACAAGCCCTGCTGCAAAGTATTGCATCAAAAATTGTAATTACACGCCCCTGTTAGACAGGGGCAGAAAAATTGGGTCTTAGGCACTGGTGCTGGTGCCACAACACTGCAACCCCTCACAGACACTCTAGTTGGAATGCAGGAACAAGCCCTGCTGCAAAGTATTGCATCAAAAATTGTAATTACACGCCCCTGTTAGACAGGGGCAGAAAAATTGGGTCTTAGGCACTGGTGCTGGTGCCACAACACTGCAACCCCTCACAGACACTCTAGTTGGAATGCAGGAACGAGCCCTGCTGCAAAGTATTACATCAAAAATTGTAATTACACGCCCCTGTTAAACAGGGGCTGAAAAATTGTGCCTTAGGCACTGGTGGTGGCGCCCAGAACCAAAAATGTTCTTACAAGCTATCAGCGTGATGATTGAGGAGGAAGAGGATAATTACTCAGGGATAGTCACTCAGCATCAGCATAGGCAGTCTTTGAAGGGATCTGAGATTTCAAAAAAAATTATTCGGTTACATCTGCATCAGGTGCTTGGTAGCTGGTGGTGATCCAAGACTGATTCATTTTTATGAAGGTCAGCCGATCGACCGAGTCGGTGGACAGACGCACCCTGTGATCGGTTACCACGCCTCCAGCAGCACTGAATGTGCGTTCCGAAAGAACGCTGGATGCAGGACAGGCCAGTAGCTCAATTGCATACTGTGCAAGCTCTGGCCAGTGATCCATCCTCAAGACCCAGTAACCCAGAGGATTTTCGGTGGGAAAGGTGTCCAAGTCTGATCTTGCCCCTAGGTATTCCTGCACCATGTAAAACAGACGCTGGCGATGGTTGCTGGAACCGATCATACCTTGGGGCTGCGGACCAAAAAATTGTCTGAACGCATCGGTCAGACGGCCACCTTCTCCACCGCTCCTTCT
The DNA here is from genome assembly GCA_037952925.1 of Lithobates clamitans. Classification (NCBI taxonomy): domain Eukaryota; kingdom Metazoa; phylum Chordata; class Amphibia; order Anura; family Ranidae; genus Lithobates; species Lithobates clamitans. The sequence goes on from JBBGZY010002682.1 coordinate 134,501, forward strand.
TTGACTGACCGAAGCCTCAGCAACACGTTGTCCAGAAACAGGAGTTTGTAACCTCCCAGTCTCTGGGAACGCGTTGCACAGACCTTTCTGCAAGGCCTCCCGAAGATGTTTCATCCTCTGCTCCCTCTGCGATGGCAAGATAAGGTCCGCAACCTTACCCTTGTAACGTGGATCAAGGAGGGTTGCCAGCCAGTATTGGTCCTTCTCCTTGATACCACGAATACGAGGATCCTTACGCAGGCTTTGCAGGATCAGGGAGGCCATGCAGCGTAGGTTTGCTGAGGCATTCGGTCCGGAGTCCTCTGGGTCACTAAGGACAACAACGTCCGCAGCCACCTCCTCCCAGCCACGTACAAGTCCATGTGTTCCTTGGGACTGATCCCTTAAAGACTGCTGATGCTGAGTGCCAGGCTCCACCTCCATACTGACACAATCTTCCTCCTCCTCCTCCTCCTCCTCCTCGTCCTCTTCCTGTGTGATCGGCGGGCACGCAGGAACACTGTCTGGATAAAGGGGGCCTTGAGAGCTAAGGAAGTCCTCCTCTTCCTGCCTCTGTTCTGCCTCAAGTGCCCTGTCCATTATCCCACGCAGCGTGTGCTCCAACAGGTGGACAAGGGGGACAGTGTCACTGATGCATGCACTGTCAGTGCTCACCATCCTCGTGGCCTCCTCGAATGGTGACAGGACAGTGCATGCATCCCTGATCATGGCCCACTGGCGTGGGGAAAAAAAACCAAGGTCCCCTGACCCTGTCCTGGTGCCATAGTCGCACAGGTACTCATTGATGGCCCTCTGCTGCGTGTGCAGCCGCTGCAGCATGGCCAACGTCGAGTTCCACCTGGTGGGCATGTCACAGATTAGGCGGTTCTTGGGCAGGTTAAACTCCTTTTGGAGGTCCGTCAGCCGAGCACTGGCATTATATGACCGGCGGAAATGCACACAGACTTTCCTGGCCTGCCTCAGGACATCCTGTAAGCCCGGGTACCTGCCCAAGAACCGCTGCACCACCAAGTTAAGGACGTGAGCCAAACAGGGCACATGGGTCAGTTGTCCCTGTCGGAGGGCAGAGAGGAGGTTGGTGCCATTGTCGCAAACCACCATTCCTGCCTTAAGTTGGCGTGGCGTCAACCACCTCTGAACCTGCCCCTGCAGAGCTGACAGAACCTCTGCCCCAGTGTGGCTCCTGTCCCCCAAGCACACCAGCTCAAGCACCGCATGGCATCTTTTGGCCTGCGTACTTGCGTAGCCCCTTGAACGCCTACGGAGCACCGCTGGTTCCGAGGAAGAGGCCATGGAGGAAGAAGAAGAGGAGGGGGTGGAGGAGAGAGGTGTGTCACAATCAGCATTTTGGAGGCGTGGTGGCGGAACAACCTCCAACACTACTGCACCTTGTCCTGCATCCTTCCCAGCTGCCAGCAGAGTCACCCAATGCGCCGTGAAACTTAAGTAACGTCCCTGTCCATGCCTGCTGGACCATGAGTCAGCGGTAATATGCACCTTACCGCTGACCGCCCTGTCCAGCGAGGCATGGACATTGCCTTCCACATGCCGGTAGAGAGCCGGAATCGCCTTCCGTGAGAAAAAGTGGCGTTTGGGTACCTGCCACTGAGGAACCGCACATTCCACAAACTCACGGAAGGGGGCAGAGTCTACCAACTGAAAAGGCAGCAGTTGAAGTGCTAGCAATTTTGCCAAGCTAGCATTCAACCGCTGGGCATGTGGATGGCTGGGAGCAAACTTCTTTCGGCGGTGCAGCAGCTGGGGCAGGGAAATTTGCCTGGTACAATCTGACGTCGGTGTACCAAAAGCAGATTGCCCATAAGTACTTGGCTGTGACACACCTAATTCTACACCTTCATTCCTCTCACTGCAGGTCGCAGAGAGGACTGAAGGTCTAGTGGGGTTGGAAATCTCAGCTGATGAGGAGCAAGGAGAGATCGTCTTTGTTCTTTGGTGTGGGTCTTTTAGATACGCTTGCCAACGAACTGCATGGCAGGTCAACATATGTCTGGTCAAGCATGTGGTACCCAAGCGGGAGATGTTTTGGCCACGCGAGATACGCTTGAGACATATATTGCAAATAGCAGCGGTGCGATCTGATGCACTCGTCTCAAAAAAGGCCCACACCAAAGAACTTTTTGAATAACGCGCAGAGACTGCAGCGCCCTGCACATGTGGAGCTTTGGGGTGTGATGCAGTCAATGTGCTGCCCTTAGGCTGGCCCCTGGAGGGCATCCTGCCTAGTTGGTGATGTGCCACCTCCTCCTCCTCCTCCTCCTCCTCCTCCTCCTCCTCCTCCTCTCTCCTATCAGGCACCCACGTTGAGTCAGTGACCTCATCATCCCCTCCCTCCTCATCACTGGAGCAAACCTGGCAGTATGCTGCAGCAGGGGGAGCATGACTGCCAGATTGCTGTCCTTCTTGGGCACCCCCTCTGTCCGTGCTCATGTTACTGCCTTCATTGAGCTCAGTATCATCATCAGAGCCTTCCAAACGCTGGGCATCCTCCTGGAGCATGTACCCAACACTGTGGTCAAACAGTTCGAGGGAATCCTCAGGAGGACATGGTGGGGCTAGGGAAGGAGTCACTGATGACATTGAGCTGAGGGAAGAGGCCGCTGCTTTGCCAGACAAAGCACCCTGGGCATGGGTGAGAGAGGATGAGGAGGATGAGGACGGCTTGGTCATCCACTCGACCAAGTCTTCCGCATGTTGCGGCTCAACACGGCCAGCTGCCGAAAAAAAGGCCAAGCGTGTCCCATGGCCACGTGCTGATGAGGATGCACCGTCTCCACGACCAGCACTAGACACAGAGCCTGCTTGCCCTCTCTTATTGGCTTGTGACTGTCTGCCTCTCCTTCTTGGCCTTCCAGACATACTAATGGCCTGTAGCTGCACTAAGCTGGGATAGAACACCTGTAATTTTCTTCAGGTAGCTTTATATACTGTAACCAGACAAGCCTGCCTGTCAGTAGGAAGATAACAGGAACGGATCTAGCTGAACACTGTGAGCAGGACGTACTGCACTAAATGTATATAGCAGGAACGGATCTAGCTGAACACTGTGAGCAGCACGCACTGCACTGAATGTAAATAGCAGGAACGGATCTAGCTGAACACTGTGAGCAGGACGCACTGTACTGAATGTAAATAGCAGGAACGGATCTAGCTGAACACTGTGAGCAGGACACACTGCACTGAATGTAAATAACAGGAACGGATCTAGCTGAACACTGTGAGCAGGACACACTGTACTAAATGTAAATAGTCTAGCTGCCTGACCGTGGTACTAATAGGATCAAAAAGAACACCTGTAATTTTCTTTAGGTAGCTTTATATACTGTAACCAGACAAGCCTGCCTGTCAGTAGAAAGATAACAGGAACGGATCTAGCTGAACACTGTGAGCAGGACGCACTGCACTGAATGTAAATAGCAGGAACGGATCTAGCTGAACACTGTGAGCAGCACGCACTGCACTGAATGTAAATAGCAGGAACGGATCTAGCTGAACACTGTGAGCAGGACGCACTGCACTGAATGTAAATAGCAGGAACGGATCTAGCTGAACACTGTGAGCAGGACGCACTGCACTGAATGTAAATAACAGGAACGGATCTAGCTGAACACTGTGAGCAGGACACACTGTACTAAATGTAAATAGTCTAGCTGCCTGACCGTGGTACTAATAGGATCAAAAAGAACACCTGTAATTTTCTTCAGGTAGCTTTATATACTGTAACCAGACAAGCCTGCCTGTCAGTAGGAAGATAACAGGAACGGATCTAGCTGAACACTGTGAGCAGGACGCACTGCACTGAATGTAAATAGCAGGAACGGATCTAGCTGAACACTGTGAGCAGGACACACTGTACTAAATGTAAATAGTCTAGCTGCCTGACCGTGGTACTAATAGGATCAAAAAGAACACCTGTAATTTTCTTCAGGTAGCTTTATATACTGTAACCAGACAAGCCTGCCTGTCAGTAGGAAGATAACAGGAACGGATCTAGCTGAACACTGTGAGCAGGACGCACTGCACTGAATGTAAATAGCAGGAACGGATCTAGCTGAACACTGTGAGCAGCACGCACTGCACTGAATGTAAATAGCAGGAACGGATCTAGCTGAACACTGTGAGCAGGACGCACTGCACTGAATGTAAATAGCAGGAACGGATCTAGCTGAACACTGTGAGCAGGACGCACTGCACTGAATGTAAATAACAGGAACGGATCTAGCTGAACACTGTGAGCAGGACACACTGTACTAAATGTAAATAGTCTAGCTGCCTGACCGTGGTACTAATAGGATCAAAAAGAACACCTGTAATTTTCTTCAGGTAGCTTTATATACTGTAACCAGACAAGCCTGCCTGTCAGTAGGAAGATAACAGGAACGGATCTAGCTGAACACTGTGAGCAGGACGTACTGCACTAAATGTATATAGCAGGAACGGATCTAGCTGAACACTGTGAGCAGCACGCACTGTACTGAATGTAAATAGCAGGAACGGATCTAGCTGAACACTGTGAGCAGGACACACTGCACTGAATGTAAATAACAGGAACGGATCTAGCTGAACACTGTGAGCAGGACACACTGTACTAAATGTAAATAGTCTAGCTGCCTGACCGTGGTACTAATAGGATCAAAAAGAACACCTGTAATTTTCTTCAGGTAGCTTTATATACTGTAACCAGACAAGCCTGCCTGTCAGTAGGAAGATAACAGGAACGGATCTAGCTGAACACTGTGAGCAGGACGCACTGCACTGAATGTAAATAGCAGGAACGGATCTAGCTGAACACTGTGAGCAGCACGCACTGCACTGAATGTAAATAGCAGGAACGGATCTAGCTGAACACTGTGAGCAGGACGCACTGCACTGAATGTAAATAGCAGGAACGGATCTAGCTGAACACTGTGAGCAGGACGCACTGCACTGAATGTAAATAGCAGGAACGGATCTAGCTGAACACTGTGAGCAGCACGCACTGCACTGAATGTAAATAGCAGGAACGGATCTAGCTGAACACTGTGAGCAGGAAGCACTGTACTGAATGTAAATAGCAGGAACGGATCTAGCTGAACACTGTGAGCAGGACACACTGCACTGAATGTAAATAGTCTAGATAGAAGATAACAGGAACGGATCTAGCTAAACTGAATACAGTGTATATATATATATGCAACACCTGGGATGCATATATATACACAATACACTGTAAGTGCAGCTAACTGACTGACTGTTCTGCCTAATCTATCTAACTCAAATCAAACACTGTCTCTCTGTCTATCTCTTTCAACGCCGGAACACACACTACACAGGGCCGCCGTGCAGGCGGCCTTATATAGTGTGGGGCGTGTACTAAATCCCCTGAGCCATAATTGGCCAAAGCCTCCTTGGCTTTGGCCAATTACGGCTCTCTGTTCAGGCGGCGCTGTGATTGGCCAAGCATGCGGGTCATAGTGCATGCTTGGCCAATCATCAGCCAGCAATGCACTGCGATGCCGCAGTGAATTATGGGCCGTGACGCGCCACACGAATTTGGCGCGAACGGCCCATATCGTTCGCAATTCGACGGACGGTCGAACAGCCGATGTTCGAGTCGAACATGGGTTCGACTCGAACACGAAGCTCATCCCTAGTGGGAAGAATAGTGTTTGATCGTTGGTATCAGTGTGAGGAAGTCAGTGCTAGAAATAATACCCCATCATTGGTGTCAGTGGAAGGAATAATACCTCATCATTGGTGTCCAGCGGGAGGAATAGTACCCCATCATTGATGTCAGTGGGATGAACAACAGTGTCTCATCGTTGTTGTCAGTGGAAGGAATAGTGCCCCATGTTGTTGTCAGTAGGAGGAATAGTGCCCCATTATTGGCATCAGTGAAATAAATAGTGCTGCATTATTGGTATCGGTGAAAGATATAGTGCCCCATCACTGGTGTCAGTGGGAGAAATAGTGCCCCATCATTGGTGTCAGTGGGAGGAATAGTGCCCCATCATTGGTGTCAGTGAGTGGAACAGTGCCCCATCATTGGTATCAGTGGGAGGAATAGTGCCCCATCATTGGTGTCAGTGGGAGGAAAAGTGGCCTATATTTGGTTTCAGTGGGATGAACAGTGCCCCGTTATTGTTGTCAGTGGGAGGAATAGTCCCTCATCATTGATGTCCAATGGGGGGAATAGTGCCCCATCATTGGTGTCTGTGGGAGAAAAAGTGCCCCATCATTAGTGTCAGTAGAAGGAATAGTGCTCCATCATTCGCATCAGTGAAAGAAATGGTGTCCCATCATTGGCGTCAGTGGGAGGAATAGTCCCTCATCATTGTTATCAGTGGGGGGAATAGTCCCTCATCATTGGTGCTCAGTGGGGGGAATAGTCCCTCATCATTAGTGTCCAGTGGGGGGAATAGTCCCTCATCATTGGTGTCCAGTAGGAGGGGAATAGTGCCCCAAGGGCCAGATAAAGGCAAACAAAAAGCCGCATCTGGCCTACGGGCCACAGTTTGAAGACCACTGTTCTAGATTTTTTTGTAGTTTTGCTAGAAATATACCTCCTTTAATATTTGATTGTTTTTGCAGTGTAGATGGACCTTGTTGAGGTTCTGGTCCTCAAAGAGAATGCTCAGTAGATGACAAGCTCTGGGGTGGATACTGAGCAGGGTAATAAGGCTGCTCCCCAATACCCATGCAGGGTCTGTCTTCAGACTGGCCATTCCCATCCAGCTGGTCTTGGACTCTTGTTTCCGCAGCCTGAACAAACGGTAAATCCGGCAAAATCCGGTGATACTAGACTTTCCTTCTCCACTCATTCGGGCCAGTTCCATATGTGTTTGATGTGACAGCCTTCGGTCTTTATTGTATTTATTTATTTTGAATCTTCTTGAAAGTCACCCAGCCGAAGACCTATATGTCGTCCTCAGAACAAATCAGCCCAACTGACACGGAAATTACAGAGCGTCGGCGGAGCGCCTCGGCCGTGTCACGCTGATTGTACTTCGGGTGGATATAACAATCTTCACTCGACTTGCAACTAATAAAAAGTAAAGCGATTCATCTCAGGGCAGGGGTGTCTGTCACTGCTTATCTCTGTTAACCTGTGATACTCAGGGGACAGTGACTGACAGCTGGAACATTGTTATTTACTGCTGGAAACTGAATTATCCGACCTTCCAGCAATCTCTCCACTAAATGTCCCATTTATAGACTCCGGCTAATGTTCCCCAGTTCAGATCAAGCGGTTGGAGGGGGTGTCGCGCCCATGGCGCTGAGAAGATGGAAGTGAAGAATGGATGCACAGAGCACAAATCTGCACCTTTGAGACCTATTTACTAAGATTGGCAAAATAATTGCTTTTTGTCTCACCCTGTTCTGGCGCTAAATTAAACCTTTTGATTTGAAGGATCTCAACAATAGACAATCTGAGGGTAAAACAATCCCCCCCCAGCCGGGAAAATACAGGAAAGCAAGCATTGTATAGGGTGGCTTTATAATGAAATGGTCAGAAAGATGAAGATACAGCGATTGCGACCGAATAGGAACCCCTAAGGGGTGTATTTGTAAATTATTCATGCTGCAAAACTGCATTCACCTTTCTTCTGTGCGAATGGGGTCAAGAAGAAATATTATTAAGCAACTTTGTTCTTTAGGTCAGATGTTATTGTGTAAATAATGTGTAAAGGCTATGTCAACTGAAATTGGAATGGTGGGAACCCCTCATAATGAGCACAGCAGGTATACAGACCTGGGAACTCGGGACAGGGATGGTGAGAACCGCTCATAATGAGCAGAGCAGGTATACAGACCCAGGAACTCAGCAAAGGGATGGTAGGAACCCCTCATAATGAGCAGAGCAGGTATACAGACCTAGGAACTCGGTACAGGGATGGTGGGAACTCCTCATAATGAGCAGAGCAGGTATACAGTCCTGGGAACTCGGGACAGGGATGGTGAGAACCGCTCATAATGAGCACAGCAGGTATACAGACCCAGGAACTCAGTACAGGGATGGTGGGAACTCCTCATAATGAGCAGAGCAGGTATACAGACCTAGGAACTCGGTACAGGGATGGTGGGAACTCCTCATAATGAGCAGAGCAGGTATACAGTCCTGGGAACTCGGGACAGGGATGGTGGGAACCCCTTATAATGAGCAGAGCAGGTATACAGACCTGGGAACTCGGGACAGGGATGGTGGGAGCCCCTCATAATGAGCACAGCAGGTATACAGACCTGGGAACTCGGGACAGGGATGGTGGGAACTAGGGATGCACCGATACCATTTTTTTACACCAGTACGAGTACCGATACTTTTTTTTTACAAATACCAATACCTACCACAACTGTTTTGTTTTAACTTCAGCTGTCAACAATGGTACAAAGCATTGAAAAGTTATTTACAAATTAAATACATTTTTTTTTTATTTAGCGCTTTTTTAATGTGAAATGTGTAAATATATGTTAATATATATGCGTAAAAATAATCACTAAGAAAAAAGCAAACAAAGAAAAAAGTTTTAATTGTTTACCATTTAGACATTTGACATGAACAAAAGAAAAAAAACAGGAAAATAATAATTAAATGGAGGAGAATAGGGAGTTAATTAAGGCTGATTAGAGTAAATTAAGGATTATTAAGGGGTTAAGCAGAGGAACATTTGCTCATCCCTTTGATCAGCAGATGAAGAAACAGAAATATACAAAAAGAAACAATGTTTGTTTTTATTTTAGTGTTTCAGGGCTGAGCAATGTTGGTAATAAACATTGTCGCTGATTTTTTTTTGACAGCTCCAATTACCAGACTTCTTTAACACAGGGGAGACCCGCTGACAGCTCAAAGAGCCGAGCCTGAACGTATCGTTTTCAAGTATCGGTGCATTTTGCACGAGTACCGATACTTGTGCAAATACTTGGTATCAGCACCGATACCGATATTAGTATTGGTGCAACCCTAGTGGGAACCCCTCATAATGGGAACTTGCCACCTGAAAATCCAGCAGGATCAATTACTTCTGGTCCAGGAACACTCCAAAAGTGTCAGATTAAGTAGGATAAAATGATGGTAGTTTCAATACTGCAGAGATTGACGGTTACTTGTTTTCACTTTTCCTTCTCCTTGTACCATCTCAGTGCTGCTGATTCCCTGCAGTCTCCTTGCAGCCACATGCTGCCTACAAGCACTCCAGCGATGGCTGCATGGCATTTCTCATGGTGGATTTCCTGATGGCGACAACGGTGGACAATCATAGCTCCCAACTGTCCCTGATTTCGGGGGACTGTCCCTGATTTAGAGCAATGTCCCTCTGTCCCTCTTTCCTCCTCATTTGTCCCTCATTTTGGTCTGATCTATATAGATGTATATAAAATGCACTTTTTATCTTTCAAAAAGTGTTTCCCAGCGCTAAACCTTTCATCCAATTTCTAAATTGCTGCATTTGTACATTTTAAAAGCCAATATAAAGGAATTGTAGTGGTAAAAAAAAAAGTCCTTGTGGATTTATTTAACCTTTTTTTTTTTTTTGGTTAATTCTCCTTTAAGGGGGTGTGACAGGGGGCGTGTCCTATCCCTACATATGTTTGTTAGTTGGGGTCCCTCATTCCCATCTCAAAATGTTGGGAGGTATGGACAATTCCTGCACTACGTGTGTTAAAATGGCCACTTGTAGTCTCCATTGAAAGCCCATGTGGCAGGATGACATCGCAGGAACATAACAGGGAGGCAGGAACAGAGCGTTGTCATCCTATTATAGTAAGTGCCCAAGCAGGGACATTCATGGAGTAATTTTAATAAAAGCTGCAGTAATAAAATGGTTGAAAATGACTTTTGAAATTGCCCTAACGTGCTTCTACGAGATTGGTTGGACAGTAAATCGGCTGTTGACCCCGCCTGGTTTCTCTCCTCTTCATGAACAACTACAACCTGATTTGTTACTAAAGGGTTACTAAACCCTCGTATTTTTTTTTTTTAAATAACAAACACGTCATACATTTTACCTCCAGTTTGTTTTGCACAGAGTGGCCCCAATCCTCATCTTCTGGGGTCCCTCAGCGGCGCTCGCGGCTCCTCCCCGCATCGGGAAACCACCTAGGAAAAGCGCTTTCCCGCGGGGGTAACCGGGCGGGCGCACTCCCCAAGTCCAGCTTTTGCATCCATAGACACAGAAAGCCAGACTCGCCCCCGGCGCCCGCATCAATGGATTTGATTGAAAGCAGCGGGAGCCAATGGCTGGGCTGCTATCAATCTATCCAATCAAGAGCCGAGACACCGGCCAGAGAGTGCGAGCGCATCTCCGGCGTGGGAGCGAACCGGCCCAGGTGACAGAAGTTTTTCGATGCATTAAGGTGAAAAAAACACGAGGGTTTACAACCCCTTTAATTGTTACCATTATTTTTTTTTATATATATATTTATACATATGCTTATTTTATTCATTTTTATTTATTTATTTCATGTCTGTATTTAATTAATTCGTTTTTAATTTATTTATGTAATTTATTTGTATATATTTATTTAATGTATACATTATTTTTTTTTATTTAATTTATGCTATGTATATATATATATATATATATATATATATATATATATATATATATATATATATATATATATATATATATATTCATATTTATTTTATTTGTTTATTTATTGCACATTTATTTTATTTATGTATTCATGCATTTATTTTTTTAATGTATGTGTTTTTAATGTATGTGTTTAAATAATTCATTAAGTATTTTTTTTTTTATTTGAAGTATATATTTTATGTATATATATTTACTCATTTATATTTATTTATTTATTGTGTGTATTTAAATAACAAATTAATTCATTTTTGCTTTATTCATTTTATGTCTTCATTATTTATGTATTTATTCATTTATTTTCATTTATTTTATTTTACTTACTGTACATTTTTTGTATTTATTTATGTATTTATTCATTCATTTATTTGCTCATTTATTTATGTATCCATTTTTTTTTTACCAAAATAATTATTGCTTTCTTTTGGTGTGATATAATGCGGACAGTTTAGGTGCTAATGATACTTTGCAGCCTATGTGGTTAAAACATAAAAGACATTTTTGCTCTCGGTCACGACTCAACGGATGAAGCAAATGAGCAGTTTCTGTGTTTTCAGGCTCATCTTATGAAAGGAAATAAAATATTGACATAAACACATCATCGTGTTTGTACAGTAGATTATCCCATCTCTGGACGGTGATCTTCTACTGAGCGGGGCGAGTTATTCTGCGGCCATTGCCATGGAACGGGGCGACCGGGGCACATCATCAATCACACGCCACAAACATCTTATTCCACTTCAAAGAGAAGCGGCAGGTGGTGGCCGTATTGTATATATAAGCGAGCTGCCAAAAAAACAAATATGAGGCTCAGTGTGCGATAACTACTCGCTGCGCGCATCACACACCGCCGGGTCACGGCCCACCGGAGAGTTTCATTATTGCAAAACGTAAATACGTCTTCAAAAGACGATTCCCGCTGAGCAGGTGCGACAATCTACTGCCTACAGGACTGGCTGTCAACTTACAATGTATAGGGGGGGGTCCTCAAACGATGTCTCCGAGGGGCCTGCATATAATATTCATTGTATATGACGCTACAATAGAGTTCTATAGACGACTTAGTAGAGGAAATAGAGATTGTTCTACAGGAGTGGATGAAGTCATGCTGAAGGACAAGGATCTCCAAATTTTTCAACATAATGACCACGTTGTATATTTAAAATATTAATATATATATATTTTTGAATTGTCTTATAAAATAGTGAATACAATTTAAATTAATGTTACATTAAACTTTTTTTTGTTGTGTTTTTTTTTTTTTTTCGTAATGAGCATGATATGATTCAGAACAAAATTTAGTAAGAGTGCCCATTAGAGTTTTTATTACATCAGAGTTCCCAACAGAATCCCCCCCCCCCCACTTACATCCCATCAGAATCCCCCTTACATCAGCGGAGCACGAGCATGGAGGCAGAGCAGGTCTATTGCAGTGGTTGCCAACCTTTCGGACCTCACAGACCACTAAACTCACAATTTAGAATTCCACGGACCTCTAACGTGAATTTTACATGCCTTATTCACACAATTCTGTGGCTCCCTCACTTTGGATCACACTGCTACCTTATACAAACAATGCTCTGGCTCTCTGCCCCCCTCCCCCTTGATCACACTGCTGCCTTATACACACAATGCTCCAACTCACTGCCCCCTCCTCCTCGATCACACTGCTGCCTTATACACACAATTCTCTGGCTCTCTGCCCCCCTCCCCCTGGATCACACTGCTGCCTTATACACACAATTCTCCAGCTATCTGCCCCCCCCCCCCTGGATCACACTGCTGCCTTATACACACAATGCTCCGGCTCTCTTCCCCCTCCTTCTGGACCACACTGCTGCCTTATACACACAATGCTTCGGCTCTCTGCCCCCCTCTCCCTGGATCACACTGCTGCCTTATACACACAATGCTCTGGCTCTCTGCCTCCCTCCCCCTAGATCACACTGCTGCCTTATACACACAATGTTCCAGCTCTCTGCCACCCCCCCCCCAGATCACACTGCTGCGTATACACACAGTCCTGCAGGTCTTTGCCCCCCTCCCCCTGGATCACACTGCTGCCTTATTCACACAGTGCTCCGGCTCTCTGCTCCCCCTACAGATCACATTGCTGCCTTATACACACAATGTTCTGTCTCTCTGCCCCCCCGCCCCCTGGATCACACTGCTGCCTTATACACACAGTTCTCAAGGTCTCTGCCCTCTCCCTCTGGATCACACTGCTGCTTTATACTAACAATGCTCTGACTCGCTGCCCCCTCCCCCTTGATCACACTGCTGCCTTATACACACAATGCTCCAACTCGCTGCCCCCTCCTCCTCGATCACACTGCTGCCTTATATACACAATTCTCTGGCTCTCTGCCCCCCTCCCCCTGGATCACACTGCTGCCTTATACACACAATGCTCCAGCTATCTGCCCCCCTCCCCCTGGATCACACTGCTGCCTTATACACACAATGCTCCGGCTCTCTTCCTCCCCCCCTTCTGGAGCACACTGCTGCCTTATACACACAATGCTTCGGCACTCTGCCTCCCTCCCCCTAGATCACACTGCTGCCTTATACACACAATGTTCCAGCTCTCTGCCACCCCCCCAGATCACACTGCTGCCTTATACACACGGTGCTACAGCTCTTTGCCCCCCTCTCCCTGGATCACACTGCTGCCTTATACACACAATGCTCTGGCTCTCTGCCCCCCCCAGATCACACTGCTGCCTTATACACACAGTGCTCCGGCTCTGTGCCCCCCCTACAGATCACATTGATGCTTTATACACACAATGTTCCATCTCTCTGCCCCCCCCTGCCCCCTGGATCACACTGCTGCCTTATACACACAGTGCTCAAGGTCTCTGCCTTCTTCCTCTGGATCACACTGCTGCTTTATACTAACAATGTTTCGGCTCTCTGCCCCCTCCCCCTGGATCACATTGCTGCCTTATACACACAATGCATCAGGCTCTCTGCCCCCCTCCCCCACCCCTTGCACTCTGCATCACACTGCTGCCTTATACAGACACATTGAATCAGCACTATAAATAAGAAGGTATGTAATGCTAACTAAGATTGAATAAACAAAATAAAAATAAATATATATACAACACACTAACTGTCAGCAACAAGTGTATGACCACTAGGTGTGACAAATCTTGAATAAAGCATAAGTGCTTAGCAATATAAAGTCAATAAAATTCATAAAGTGCAAATGGGTAACACAGATGTGATAAACAACTCTAATAATATCCAATTATCTCATAAAGTGCATGTGACATAATAAGGTGACATAATAAGGTGCAATGTCCAAACTCCAATGAGAAGGGAGCAGATCTCCATATAACAGTTCATATAAAAAGTGCATGTGCAATATAATCGATGTCCACTTCATCCAATAGCTATCAACATCCGAAGTGCGCCACTCGTTTCCCCCAGCCTCTCACCTCAAATGAAGACCCCTAGTAGTACGGGTCAAATCGAGCTTTAATATGGAGTAGAAGCAGGATCCCCACAATCAATCGACCTCCAGCGATCGCCACAGCAATAGCTGTATTTTTGGAAGATGGATTTAAGCTCATCAGATGTGGTGAGGGCATGAAATAAAGAAGGATGTCTCCATCGTGCAGTATTTCGTAAAAATGTATTAATAAACAAACGTAGTAACCTACATTTAAAATTCCAACAATCCGACTACAATAAGAGTACTTCTGGTCTCAGCCGTGACCGGAAGTGACGACACCTGGCTCCTCCCTGACACGTTGCGCCACTGCACGCGTGACATCATCAAAGGATCACCCTTTGATGAAGTCACGTGTGCAGTGACGCAACACTGTCAATTGCTGACAGTTAGTGTGTTGTATATATATTTATTTTTATTTTATTTATTTAATCTTAGTTAGCGCCACATACCTTCTCATTTATAATACTTTTTCTGTGTGGGAACACTTGTATATGTTGGCGGCTTCTCACATCCTTTATATTTTATTTATTTTTACCATTCGTAGTGAGTTTTGGTTTTGCGCATTAGTTCACCCCCCTCTTTCATATATTGAATCAGTGCTGCCATTGGAAGTCCCCTCTTTCTTCACCTCCAAATCTCTGCACCACTCCCAGCGCCTCCCTCTCAGCCGGAACTACAGAGGTGGCAACGGGTATCAATGCGTGCTGACAGTATTGACTGTCAGTGTGCTTAGAGAACAACACTGGAAACAATATTGGGTGGTATACATCCGCCACAATGTTCATTTGAGGTAGAACCCCTGGGGACCAACAAAACTTTCCATGGACCACTGGTTGGCAACCGCTGGTCTAGACTGTCCTTTTGTGAATGTTCTAGGGCAGGGAGAAACAGGAACCATAGGCAGGCTCTACTACACTGAATCATCAGTGGTGCAAATTGTGCACCACTGATCCAAGCTGTTGGCCAGATAAAGTCTTGCAGGGGGCCAGATGTGTCCTGCGGGCCATAGTTTGTAGACCCCTATTGTAGGAGACAGTCCGAGACTAGGGACACATTGCATGAAACTTCTAGAAATCACTCTTATTGACACCTCTTTAACCATCCATTGGCAAAGCATGAGCAGGGAGGTGGACCACCACAAAGAAGAAAGCTGCTCCAGGTGAGTTCATCAGTCATCCATCCACCACATAGCCAGGGTTCAGGTGAAGGTGCAAGCACAGCTCATCTGCAGATACACAATCAAAAGAAATCCAGAATTCGCTGCAACCTTCATTGATCCTTTATGCAAAAGACATCACAGACAGTGTGGGGTACGGTAAAAGTTGCCGCCTTTCGCGCTGTGGTTAGCGCTTACTCATAACCTTTTGTACCATATGGTATACTGCACTGGTCACAATGTGTTAAAAAAAAAAGGAAAAATGTAATTTTTAAAAAATGTCAATTTTTTTTCTATGTACTATTGAGAATTCTTTTTTTTCATTTTTTCATTTTCCAAAAAATTATGACAAAAAATTACAACTTCAAAAAAGTAGCCGTGCCTCTTACTATATACCTTGGACGGTCTAATTTCCAAAAACAGGTCATTTGGGGGATATCTGTACTGTCCTGGCATTTTTGGGCCTCAAGAAATGAGACGTCAAACATCAGGATTGTTCAATTTTCAGATATTTATATCCCATAGTTGGGGGCTCTATAACTTTCCTACAGACTAAATAATATACACTGATTTGGGTTACTTTCACCAAAGAAATGTAGCAGAATACATTTTGGCCTAAACTTATGAAGAGCAATTATTTATTTGCAAAATGTTATAAAAATGCATTTTTTTTTTCAAAATGTTCGGTCTTTTTTAGTTTAGTTTAGTAGGGTAGCGTAGGGTGACTAGTAGGGTAGCATACGGTGACTGGTAGGATAGCGTAGGGTGATTGGTAGGGTAGTGTAGGGTAAATAGTTGGGTAACGTAGGGTGAATGGTAGGGTAGTGTAGGATGACTGGTAGGTAAGCGTAGGGTGAATGGTAGGGTAGTTTAGGGTGACTGGTAGGGAAGCATAGGGTAAATAGTAGGGTAGCGTAGGGTGACTAGTAAGGTAGCATAGGGTGAATGGTACGGTAGCGTAGGGTGAATAGTAGGGTAGCGTAGGGTGACTGGTAGGGTAGCATAGGGTGAATAGTAGAGTAGTGTAGGGTGAATGGTAGGATAGCGTAGGGTGAATGGTAGGGTAGCGTAGGGTGAATAGTAGGGTAGTGTAGGGTGACTGGTAGGATAGCGTAGGGTGACTGGTAGGATAGCGTAAGATGAATGGTAGGGTAGAGTAGGGTGAATGGTAGGGTAGCGTAGGGTGAATAGTAGGGTAGCGTAGGGTGAATAGTAGGGTAGTGTAGGGTGACTGGTAGGGTAGCGTAGGGTGAATGGTAGGGTAGCATAGAGTGAATGGTAGAATAGCGTAGGATGAATGGTAGGGTAGTGTAGGGTGAATGATAGGATAGTGTAGGGTGAATGGTAGGGTAGCGTAGGGTGAATAGTAGGGTAGTGTAGGGTGACTGGTAGGATAGCGTAGGGTGACTGGTAGGATAGCGTAGGATGAATGGTAGGGTAGAGTAGGGTGAATGGTAGGATAGCGTAGGGTGAATGGTAGGGTAAATGGTAGGGTAGCATAGGGTGAATGGTAGGGTAGCGTAGGGTGAATGGTAGGGTAGCATAGAGTGAATGGTGGGATAGCGTAGGGTGAATGGTAGGTTAGCATAGGGTGAATGGTAGGGTAGCGCAGGGTGAATGGTAGGGTAGCGTAGGGTGAATAGTAGGGTAGCGTAGGGTGAATGGTAGGGTAGCGTAGGGTGAATGGTAGGGTAGCGTAGGGTGAATGGTAGGGTAGCGTAGGGTGAATAGTAGGGTAGCGTAGGGTGAATGGTAGGGTAGCGTAGGGTGAATGGTAGTGTAGCGTAGGGTGAATGGTAGGGTAGCATAGAGAAAAATGGTAGGGTAGCATAGGGTGAATAGTAGGGTAGTGTAAGGTGACTGGTAGGGTAGCGTAGGGTGAATGGTACGGAAGTGTAGGGTGAATGGTAGGATAGTGTAGGGTGAATGGTAGGGTAGCGTAGAGTGAATAGTAGGGTAGTGTAGGGTGAATGGTAGGATAGCGTAGGGTGAATGGTAGGGTAGCATATGGTGAATAGTAGAGTAGTGTAGGGTGACTGGAAGGATAGTGTAGGGTGAATGGTAGGGTAGCGTAGGGTGAATGGTAGGGTAGATTAAAGTGAATGGTAGGGTAGCGTAGGGTGAATGGTAAGGTAGCGTAGGGTGAACAGTTGTATATAGAAATGGATCCTTGGTTAGTGTCAGCCTGATGCATTGGTGGTTTAAAATAACAATTGTTTCAGGGTCAGATCATCTTCCCCCCATCTCACATCTATATGTACCTTCACCCATTTGTTGCTGTAAAGGAAGAGGAGAGGCTTTACGATAATCAGTCATGAGGCATGGAAGTGACTCAAGGGGCTTATGTAAGTCTTATCTAATAGAAAGTGCTAATCACCAAGACGTTCTCCAGAGGTAATTATGTAAAAAAATCCATTCTTGAGTTAAATGGCTTTAATTGCGTCTTCCATTCACCTCTGAATGCGGTTTATCCTCTTGACATGCATTTAGACAGGTAATGATAATCCATACCGCCATCTCCTGACCCTGGAAGAGAGACAAAACAGGTGTCAGCTTATAGAAAAGGCTCTTCATCAGACACAGCGCCGGTTCAAATGACATTTTATCTTTGATTTAGGAGGAGGAAACTTTAAAGCCCCTTTGGTAGGACATGTTGATCAACTCTAGGTTTCCGAGGAGTAAAGGGCAGATGAAGAGTGCTGGAAGATTGGAAAGAGATTTTAAACAGAGCAGCCATTCACAACCAGGGTTCTGTGGTATTGAACTGTCTCACCCCAGGGGTTCAGTCCCGTGAAAGACCCTTGCAGTAGCAAACTACATTCACATGGATGTGAGCTGTTTGGCTCTCATGTCCAGTCTCTCTAGGGCTCCTTCCTTCCTGGCACTTTTATGGGCACTAACTCCATCTAGTACATCACTACAAGAAGGCTTTGTTTAAAAAGGAGACCTAACACCCAATTACATAATTCCCAATACTATACTATTTTGTGACAGAGCCAACTAGTGGCAGACTAGCTAACTGCAAGTGCTAATATTTAGAACAGCAATTTAGGGGAAAACTTCCAATAGGGACACCCGTCTAAGAGGGGTATTCCCCTCACTTTGAAGAAGTTTCCTCTCACTTCCTATTGCATCTCTGGGGTAGGAAGTGAAGGGAAATTCCCCTAAGTGGGTCACAAAGGGCAGAAAACATGATAGGGGTTTGACCCTTCCCAACTTTATCCCAAACTAAACAAAAAAATAAGTTTGGGCTATACACTTTAAAGCCCATTAACCTTTCAGTTTAAAGCCTAAAGTTTAATCTGTAGACATGTGCAATTCATTTAGTTCCGAATTCATTTTTAATGAATTTTGACAAATTAGTTAATTCCCAAATTCCCGAATTTTTAAATTTCCGAAATATCCGAATTTCTGTAAATTCTACATTTTCAGAAATTCGGAATTTAGGAAATTCGGAATTTGGAAATTTCAGAAATTCGGAATTCAGAAATTCAAAATTTCGGAAATTGGAAAATTCCAAATTTCGGAAATTCGGAAGTCCGGAAATTCGCAAGTTCGGAAATTCGGAAATTCGAAATTTCGCAAATTCCTAAATTCTAAATGAGGAATTTCGAAAATTCTGAAATTTGGAAATTTAAAAATCCGAAAATAAGAATAAAAATCTGAAAATTCGAAAGAATGAAAATCCGAAAATTCGAAAACTCGAAAATCTGAAAAAACTAATTAAAATAACTATTAAATTCTAGGTATTGGAATTTCCTTTCAAATTTGGCTGTTAGTGAATGTAACGAATACGAATTTATTCGAAGTTACGAATTATCTGAAATAACAAATGCTCTAAACGAATGGAACGTAACAATCTAATAATAATAAATAACAATAATAATAATAAAACCTTTTTATTATTATTATTTATTATTAATTTGTTCCATTCTATTTGTTTAGATGCAGCGTTTGTTATTTCAGATAATTCGTAACTTCAGATAAATTCGTATTCGTTATGCTCACAAACAGCCAAATTTTAAAGGAAATTCCAATACCTAGAATTTAATACTTAGTTATTATTAGTTAGTTATTATTTCGAATTTTACTGATTTTCTTTTGTTTTTTCAGATTTTCACATTTCTGGATTTTCGAATTTCTGAATTTTAGAAATGAGAATGTTAGAATGAAATGAAAACGAAAACAAACATTTTTTTGTCAGTGCACATGTCTATTAATCTGCTTATATTTTGCCTTCCCTGGTTCCTCGTTCCCCACCTCATCAGCATGCTAATTACACATCGCAAACTTGATGTCCGCTGGCACCCGCCGATTACACCGGGCACAGGAAGAAGGGCGAGCTGCCTATGTAAACAACGCAGATTGTCGTTCTGACAGAAGGGAAGGCACTGATCCTGTGTTTCCACTGAGCAGGAATAAGGATCTTTGCCTTACCCTAGTCAAAGCACCTCCCCCAAAGTGAGTAAACACAACCTAGGCATACATTTAACCCTTTGATCGCCCCTGATGTTAACCCCTTCCCTGCCAGTGTCGTTGGTACAGTGACAGTGAATATTTTTAGCACTGATCACTGTATTAGTGTCACTGGTTCCCAAAAAGTGTCAAAAGTGTCAGGTGTCCGATTTGTCCGCCGCAATATCGCAGTCGCGTGATAAGTCGCTGATCGCCGCCATTACTAGCAAATAATAATAAATAATTAAAAATATCCCATAGTTTGTAGACGCTATAACTTTTGCACAAACTAATAAATATACGCTTATTGGGATTTTTTTTTAACAAAAATATGTAGCAGAATACACATTGGCCTAAATTGATGAAGAAATTAGATTTTTTTACATTTTTTTATTGGATAGGTTTTATAGCATAAAGTAAAAAAATATAGTTTTTTTTTTTTCAAAATTGTTAATAGTAAAAAAACAAAAACAAAAAAAAAACACACAGAGGTGATCAAATTCCACCAAAAGAAAGCTCTATTTGTGGGGAAAAAAGGACATACATTTTATTTGGGTATAGTGTCGCACGACCGCGCAATTGTCAGTTAAAGTAACGCAGTGCCGTATCGCAAAAAATGGCCTGGTCATGAAGGGGGGTAAAGTTTAATGATTAAAGCCCATTTACCTTTCAGTTTAAAGCTGAAGTTTAATCTGCTTTTATTTTGCCTTCCCTGGTTCCTCTTTCCCAGCCTCATGCTAATGAAATTATAAAAAAATATTTCCATTTACATTACACACCTTATACTAGATAAAGTGACATCGTCACTGGGTCTCTGTGCTTCTCTATTTGCATGCCACCTGCAAAGACATTTTCACCAGCTCTGCCATAGAGTGATTCTAAAAGCTTTCATTATGCAAAGATCACGAAGCATGACTCTCCCCCAGGATCCTCCAGGAAGACCTGCGGAACAGTGTACAGAATAAGGCCCATTCTGGCCTCGGAGGCAATGAGAGGGTTACTGAGTCACACCGACAGAGATGCCACCCTCGTAAACCCCCTGAGGAAAATGTGAAGATGGCGGGTGCTCTAAATTAGCTCCATTTACCCATTCTATTTCACAAACAAGATCACTTAACCACAATTACCCAATTATCTCATTAAGTCATTACACACAAGGTTCCCATTATCACAGCACAGGAGTCCTAGAACAGCAAAATGCCAAGAGCCCTGGAGGCAGAGGAAATGTTGAGCTAACCTCTTGTGGCAACCTACCAACCACTTACACACTACAAGAGGATGATGTTTTCTAGGCAAACTTTGTTCTTTCTCGATTGTCTCCCTCCACTGTTCTTCTCCATTGTCCACCCTCATTGTCCTTCTCCATCGTCCTTCTTCATTGTCCTTCTCCATTGTCCTCCTTCATTGTCCTTCTCCATTGTCCTTCTTTGTCCTTTTCTATCATCCTCCTTCATTGTACTTCTCCATTGTCCTCCTTCATCGCCCTCCTTCATTGTTCATTTCCATCGTCCTCTTTCATTGCCCTCCTTCATTGTCCTCTTTCACTGTCCTTCTCCATTGTCCTCCTTCATTGTCCTTCTCCATCGTCCTCCTTCATTGTCCTTCTCCATCGTCCTCCTTCATTGTCCTTTTCCATTGTCCTCCTTCATTGTCCTTCTCCATGGTCCTCCTTCATTGTCCTTCTCCATTGTCCTTCTTTGTTCTTCTCCATCGTCCTCCTTACATTGTACTTCTCCATCGTCCTCCTTCATCGCCCTCCTTTATTGTCCTTTTCCATTGTCCTTCTCCATCGTCCTCCTTCATTGTCCTTCTCCATCATCCTTCTCCATCGTCCTTCTCCGTCGTCCTCCTTCATCGCCCTCCTGCATTGTCCTCCTTCATTGTCCTTCTCCATTGTCCTCCTTCATTGTCCTTCTCCATCGTCCTCCTTCATTGTCCTTCTCCATTGTCCTTCTCCATCGCCCCCCTTCATTGTCCTTCTCCATTGTCCTTCTCCATCGCCCCCCTTCATTGTCCTTCTCTATCGTCCTCCTTCATTGTCCTTCTCCATCATCCTCCTTCATCGTCCTCCTTCATTGTTCTTCCCCATCGTCCTCCTTCATCGCCCTCCTTCATTGTCCTTCTCCATTGTCCTTCTCCATCCCCCTCCTTCATTGTCCTTCTTTGTCGTCCTTCTTCATTGTCCTTCTCCATCGTCCTCCATCATCATTGTCCTTCTCCATCATCCTCTTTCATCGTCCTCCTCCATTTTCCTTCTCCATTGTCCATCTCCAACATCCTCCTTCATAGTCCTTCTCCATTGTCCATCTCCAACTTCCTCCTTTATTGTCCTTCTCCATTGTCCATCTCCAACTTCCTCCTTCATTGTCCTTCTCCATTGCCCCCCCCTCCTCCTGGTCAGACAAGCTCATTCTAGGCATATGCCCACATAGTAGGCACCACAGAGATGGCACACTGTAGACTTGTCCTGGTATAATGGGCTTCAGTTATTAAAGTAGATGCAAACTCTAAATAGATGGTAGGTTGTTAAAGCACTCTATGTTATAAACAACTGGCATGCCCTCCAGTGCTGTTAGATGGTCCAGCGCTCTTTCTCAGAGCCAAACCCTCTGAGGAGGAGGGCTTGACCCTGGAAACGAGTTAGCCGTGCCTGGATGCTATGAGGTCTTCCCACACCATCAGCCAAGTATGGTGGATTTGGAAGTGGTCTCATCTGTATCTCTAGATATGCTTGTCAATATCATGCGTTTTTGGGTTTTTTAATTTGTTACTTATCTGATCAATAAAATTGAGGTATGGTAATGCACTAGGTCGTGGCGCCTTCTCCTTTGTTGTTTTGAGCCTAGCCTGACTGCTTATGTTGCAGCTGCCTTCACCCTAGTCAGTTGAGCAGACACTAAATTTCAATCCAGCTTCAATTCAGGCTGCAAATATTATTTAATTCAGTAATCAAATAAACGGTTGCTCAAGCCCTGAAGAAGGGTCATCCTTTTCCCCGAAATGTGTTTCTTGCAGCTCACATTCTTGTTCAACAAACGTTTCCATAAAATTTCTTTTGGATTTGCACCAACAGCAATAGCAATTCTCATTCCTACTGGTCCAAGGTTACCATATATCTACCAGGTCACGTGTTGCCTAGAAATGTAACAAATATATTGAGATTTACTGGGAACGGTGATGTTTTTCAGGCGTTCTTCTAGAGAAGGCTGAATGTATCAATCCATATACTCCTTGATTTCCTGTTTATTCATACAGTGGTGAAAATAATTATTTCATCCCCTGCAGATTTTGTAAATGTGCCTACTTACAAAGAAATGAAGGGTCTATAATTGTTATAGGTGTATTTTAAATTTATAGAGATAGAATATCAACCAAAAATCCAGAAAAAAACATGATACAAATGTTAGAAATTGAGTTGCAAATCAGTGAGTAAAATAAGTATTTGATCCCCAAGCAAAACATGACTTAGTTGGTGGAAAATCCCTTATCGGCAAGCACAGAGGTAAGACGTTTCTTGCAGTTGGTGACCAGGTTTGCACACATCTCAGGAGGGATTTTGGTCCACTCTTCTTTACAGATCTTCTCTAAATTCTTAAGGTTTCTTGGCTGCCACTTGGCTTCTTTTTGAGCCACCTTGGAGGTATGTTTTAGGTCATTGTCATGCTGGAAGACCCATCCATGACCGTCAGTGTTCTGGCTGAGGGAAGAAGGTTCTCATCCAAGATGTTACAATACATGGCCCCTGTCCATTGGCCCCCTCAATGCTGCAAAGTCGGTCTGTACCTTTAGCAGCGAAACAGCCCCAAAGCATAATGTTTCCATCTCCATGCTTGACTGTAGGGATGGTATTCTTAGGGTCAGAATTTTTCTTCACGGCGAGTCAATTTAATGCTAAAGAGCTCAATTTTGATCTCATCTGACCACAGCACTTTCTCCCAATACTTCTCTGAATCATTGAAATGTTCATTGGCAAACTTCAGATGGGCCTATACATGTGCCTTTCTCGAGAAGGTAGACTTTGCGCGCGCTGCAGGATTTCAATCCATGGCGGTGTATTGTGTTACCAATGGTTTGTTTGGTGACTGTCAGGGCTGATTCTGGACGGGTGCACGGGGTGCACTGTGCCCCGGTGCTGCAAGCTGCTGCAGAGGAGGGGTGCCGAAGCTGTGGCACTCACTTGACTTAGCAGCGGCGGAGGCGCCACCCCGAGACCCTGTTGTCCTGTCCACACTGACACTCCAATGCCTGCCCTGGATGGGTGCCTCTGCTGCGCGCTGCACTGGTTGCTAGAATCGCCTGCTGCCCAGCGTATAGCAACCAGTGACGTCAGAGGCCGTGGCCGCCCCAGCATTCACAGAGCGCCGCCTCCGTGCCTAGTAAACTAGCTCCACTCACCTCTTCCATGTTCTTCAGACAGCGTGGCTCAGAGCCAGAGGGAGGGGAGCGGAGCACATCTGAAGAGAGTTGCCTGAGCCTGCCTGTGAGTGACTGAGCTGAACAGTTGTCCACCGGCACTGCATTGCACCAGCATAGCACCTGCCGCTACCTGACACTGTGTCTGTTCTGGAGGTTCAGAATTGACCCTCGGCCTTACCCTGTAAGTAAGTTGTGCCATCAAACGCAGCCACTGTGCCATCAAACGCAGCCACTGGGCCCATCAAACGCAGCCACTGTGTCATCAAACGCAGCCATGGTGCCCATCAAACGCAGCCACTGTGCCCATCAAACGCAGCCACTGTGCCCTTCAAACGCAGCCACTGTGCCATCAAATGCAGCCACTGTGCCATCAAATGCGGCCACTGTGCCATCAAACGCAGCCATGGTGCCCATCAAACGCAGCCACTGTGCCCATCAAATGCAGCCACTGTGCCCTTCAGACGCAGCCACTGTTCCCATCAAACGCACCCACTGTGCAATCAAATGTAGCCACTGTGCCCATCAAACGCAGCCACTGTGCCATCAAACTCAGCCACTCTGCCATCAATGGCAGCCAGTGTGCCCATCAAACGCAGCCACTGTGCCATCAAACTCTGCCACTGTGCCCATCAAATAATGCCACTGTGCCCATCAAATAATGCCACTGTGCCCATCAAATAATGCCACATCAAATGCTGTCACTGTGGCCATCAAATAGTGTCACATCAAATGCTTTCACTGTGCCCATCAAATCATGCCACTGTGACCCCCACGCCCGCTCACCGTCTGCCTGGCACTTACCCTGTCTCGTTGACGGCGGGTGACGATGGAGAGCGGTGGGACCCTGCAGCGGGTCGGACAGCGGCTCCTGTGTCCTCCATGCATCTCCTCCCCTCCTCCCAATCATAGTTCCTGTCGTTTCAGCCAATCAGGTGACAGGTAACAGACCCGTGCACCTGATTGGATTCGGTGTTAGGAAAGCAGCCATTCATTCTCTTTTCTAACACACCTGGGTGAACTGTGAGCACAATGCTTTGCGCTCGCAGTTCACCTTTTTTGAAAGGTGCTTCAAAAACACCCCCACCGCTGGAATTCAGGCGCCCGGCGTCCGAAAAGGGGCCGGACGCCTGAATAGGGGGTGGCTACCACGGCCATGGATAGATTCATGCAATGCATGAATCTATCCATTATACACAGAAGGGGGGTGGCTGGAGAGAGGGGTGGCACCCTTAATGGGCGCCCTTGCCATTGAAATCAATGGGCAGCGCCGCCGAAGTGGGGAGGAGTTAGTAAGATGACCACGCCTATGTGGGGGCGCCAGAAATATTTCTGCACCCAGGTGCCTGTGACCCTAGGATCGGCCCTGGTGACTGTGGTCCCAACTGCCCTAAGATCATTGACAAGCTCCTCCCGGATAGTTCTGGGCTGATCCCTCACTTTTCTCGTGATCATCCTCACCCCATGAGGCAAAACCTTGCATGGAGCTCCAGACCGAGGGCGATTGATGGTTATTTTGTATTTCTTCCATTTGCTGATAATCGCTCCAACAGTTGTCTCCTTCTCACCAAGCTTCTTGCTGATGGTCTTGTAGCCCATTCCAGCCTTGTGTAGGTCTACCTGACGTCCTTTGACTTTGGTCTTGCCCATGATGGTGAGGTTTGAATGGAAGAAAGAGATTCTGTGGACAGGTGTCTTTTATACACTTCATCTGTTTCATCTCTGGACCTCATGAGCACCTACTGTAGCCAGTCTGTGGGAGCCAGAATTATGGTTGGTTGGTAGCGGATCAAATAATTATTTTACTCACTGAACCGCGACTCAATTTATAACATTTGTATCATGTTTTTACTTCTGGAGTTTTGGTTGATATTCTGTCTCTATCATATAAAATACACCTATGATAAAAATGATGGACCGTTCGTTTCTTTGTAAGCGGGCAAACCTACAAAATCTACAGAAAACCAAGTAATGATTTTCCCCGCTCTATGGAGCTTATTTGATTCAAAATTTTACTTTTAGATATTATTCATGAACTCAACATTTAGCACACATCTGTCTTGGCACTACCTTGTAGAAGATGATTTTTATTGCTACAATTAATGAGGATGATCAATGGTGACAATTAATATTGTCATTAAAGCAACATTTAACCCTTTCCATAAAAGCTTAGGTATCGAACGCAATCAGCTGTGAGATTTCACTTAGAGAAAGGGATTGATTTCTCCGAATGAGAGAGACGATTGATCAACTGAGCAATGGGAAGCCATGTGACCTAACGACCTGTGGATGACCTCTCACCCAGCCGCTGGACCGATTAATAGCAGCAGCATGCTTGTTGATTACAGTCATTTGAAGAACACTTGTTCTAAATGTTTGGGGGGGGGGGGGGGGAGGGGGTCGGGGTTATCCTGCCTTTGAGCTCAGCAAGGAGAGGTCATTGCTGGATGTACATTTATTTATTTATTATTGGTACTTATATAGTGTCATCAATTTATGCAGTGCTTTACATATACATTATATTGTCAAAAGTATTGGGACGCCTGCCTTTACACGCACATGAACTTTAATGGCATCCCAGTCTTAGTCCGTAGGGTTCAATATTGAGTTGGCCCACCCTTTACAACTATAACAGCTTCAACTCTTCTGGGAAGGCCGTCCGCAAGGTTTAGGAGTGTGTCTATGGGAATGTTTGACCATTCTTCCAGAAGGGCATTTGTGAGGTCAGGCACTGATGTTGGACGAGAAGGCCTGGCTGGCAGTCTCCGCTTTAATTCATCCCAAAGGTGTTCTATCAGGTTGAGGTCAGGACTCTGTACAGGCCAGTCATGTTCCTCCACCCCAAACTCACTCATCCATGTCTTTATGGACCTTGCTTTGTGCACTGGTCCAAATCATTTGGTGGAGGGGGGATTATGGTGTGGGGTTGTTTTTCAGGTGTTGGGCTTGGCCCCTTAGTCATAGCTCCCAACTGTCCCTCATTTGGAGGGACTGTCCTTGATTTTCAGCAATGTCCCTCTGTCCCTCTTTCCTCCTCATTTGTCCCTCAATTTGGTCTGATCTCTATAGATGTATAAAAAAAGGCGTTTTTTATCCATGAAGCGCTAAACCTTTCATCTGATTTTTTAAATTGCTGCATTTGTAAAGCCAATATAAAGGAATAGTAGTGGTAAAAAAAGCCCTTGTGGGTTTAACCAATCTTGTTTTTTTTTTTCTGTTCAATTCTCCTTTAAGGGGGAGTGGCAAGGGGTGTGTCCTATGCCTGCATACTTTTGCTGATCGGTGTCCCTCATTCCCATCTCAAAAAGTTGGGAGGTGTGCCCTTAGTTCCAGTGAAGGGAACTCTTAAGGTGTCAGCGTACCAAGACATTTTGGACAATTTCATGCGCCCAACTTTGTGGGAACAGTTTGGGGATGGTCCCTTCCTGTTCCAACATGACTGCGCACCAGAGCACAAAGCAAGGTCCATAAAGACATGGATGAGCGAGTTTGGGGTGGAGGAACTTGACCTCAACGCAAGGTCAATGGCTAGACACACATGCAACCCTTTGATCGCCCTAGATGTTTAACCCCTTCCCAGCCAGTGTCATTAGTACAGTGACAGTGCATATTTTTTTAGCACTGATCATTGAATTAGTGTCGCTGGTCTCCAAAAAGTGTCAATTGGTGTCCAATTGTCCGCTGCATTATTACAGTCCTGCTTGAAGTCACTGATCATCGCCATTATTACTATAAAAAAATGAAATAAACATTCTATAAATATATATGCTATAACATTTGTGTAAACAATATACGCTTATTGGGATTTTTTTTTTCCCACGAAAATATGTAGCAGAATACATATTGGCCTAAATTTCAGAAGAAATTTGATTTTTGAATTTTTTTTTATTGGATGTATTTTAAGCAGAAAGTAAAAAATATTGTTTTTTTTTTAATTGTCTGTATATTTTTGTTTACAGTGCAATAAATAAAAAGCGCAGAGATTATCAAATACCATCAAAAGATAGCTCTGATGGTGGGAAAAAAAAAGGACATAAACTTTATTTGGGTACAGCGTCACAGGATCACGCAATAGTCAGTTAAAGTAACGCAGTGCCTTATCGCAATAAATTATTATTATTATACAGGATTTATATAGTGCCGACAGTTTGCGCAGCGCTTTGCAATGTAGGGAGACACTACATGGCCTGGTCATAAAGGGATAAATCTTCCGAAGGTTAAGTGATATGTACCTCAAGGCAAAAGAAAAAAAAAATGATAATATCTCTGCAGTATGTAAACATTTCTTCATGTTTTATCCCTTTAAGACTTTCACTGGCAGAGCCATTTTTGTGTTTTTAGCACACCTATTTGAAAAAAAATTTTTTTTTTTTTTTTGAGAAGATTAGTTAACATTTTCCAAGATAATATATACTTTCTGAAACCAGAGACCCTGGAGAATAAAATGACGGCAGGTTCAATTTTATATGTTATACAATATTAGCGTAGTGGTTTGTCAAGTGCAAACTTTCAGTTAAAAATACACTAATGGTAATTTTAGAATGCAATCTATTGCTCAGTTTTTGGTAAAATATAAAAGATGAAGTTGCCCCGAGTAAATAGATACCAAACATGTCATGCCTCAAACATTGAGTGCGTCCGTGAAACAGCTCCAAACGTAGGTTTTCCATAGGCGAAGAATAAAGTGATTGTAAACCTCAGACATAAAGAGCCCAGGGCAAACCTACCAAACTGCACCCCCTTCTCTCCCCAAAAGATGTATGAGTATTATGTGTCAGCAAAAATCACCCCCCCCCCACCACCCAAAAAAATGAGCACCAATTTAAATTCCCCCTCTTCTCAGTAGAAATCTGCCCCCCCCTGCTAAAATTTGCTCACCCATCCCCCCTCCAAGTTCAAATCCTCTATTCTATCCCCAAATCCCCCCCCCCCCCCCCACAAAAAAATAAATCACCCCTCCTTGCACAAATTCTTTACCCTTCATGTTTCCCCTCTAAACCCAAATCCCAACTCCCCCCCCCCCCCCGCCCCCAGCACAAATTCTCCCTCCAATTTCCCTTCCTAGCACAAAACCTCCCCCTCAAATTTCCCCTTCTAGCACAAATATCCCCAATCATCCCTACTAGCACAAATCCCCCCCCCCCAAAAAAAAATATAAAAATAGATAACCCCTCCTAGCACAAATTTCCCTCCCCCCCCCAAAAAAATATAAAAATAGATAACCCCTCCTAGCACAAATCCCCCCCCCCCAAAAAAAAATATAAAAATAAATAACCCCTCCTAGCACAAATTTCCTCCCCCCTCTTCCATATCACCACTTCTAGCACAAACCTCCAAAATCCCCCCTTTTAGCACAAATCCTGATCCCCCATCCCCCCTCCCAACACTATTCCCCCTCAAATCACCCCCCCCCAATTTCCCCTCTTTGAACAATTCTTACCCCCTGCCACACTCCAAACTCCCCCTTCCAACACAAATACCCCTCCCAATCTCCTTGTGGTGTCCCCCACTTTACATGATACCACAATGCCCAGGGCAGCTGCCCCTCCTGCCCAACCCTTGTCTCGGCCCTGTATGAGAAAAGCGTCTATCGTGTGTACTTATCTCAGTCCAGAGCACTAAGTGTCATTTCTGTCTGCTGCCTCCTTCCTCTGCTATCAGCATGAATCACTTCTGACAAGTTTTCCTGACACCAAGAGAAAAAAAGGTGACAGGGGAGGGAGCTCTGGCACAAAGCCCGTGATTAACAGCCTCAGCTCTGTTCCTGTGTGCCGTGAAAAAAAGGGGTGCGTCCCTTCCCTCCAATCAGCTCACTGGGCTCAGCAGTGTGTAATTTCAGCTCTCCGCCCCCTGCTTTCTAAAAGCTCAGACAAGCTGTATAAATTCTGGAGTTTGAACACATGTAGATAAGAGATTTGCTGCAGATAAACTGGTACAACTTATGCAGGAGGATTTGTTTTATCTCTGTGTATCATCTGACGCCAGCCACTTTATTGGGTTTTTGGAAGGGTGTACAGTGCGTAATGCATGCCCATAGTAGTCAATCACTGCAGGGCCATTATATACCACCAGTACATCCGCACCCCATAGGTTTCCAGATTTTGTATTCGTTGACCTTAAATGACAGTTTGCTCCTCGGAGTCAAATCTAGACATGTGCAGAACGAAAACATTCGTTCAGTATAATTTGTTTAATTCGTTTTCGGAATTCGTTTTGTTTACTCAAATACAAATTTTCTGAATTCAGGTTGAATTAAACTCAATTGAACTCAATTCGACCAAAAGCGGAAAATTTTAATCGATTCAAATTAAATTCAAAGCTAATTCTATTCTAATTCAAATTTATTCTATTCGAAATTTGAATTTTGGAAGATAGTTGTATTCTTTCTATTCCATTCTATTATATTTTTTTTCTATTCTATCTTTTATTTTCTGTTCTGTACTATTCTTTTTTTTTTCTATTATATTCTATTCTTCTCTATTATATTCAAATTCCAATTTTGGAAAACAGTTATAGTATTATATACTTTCTATTCTACTCTATTCTTTTCTATTGTTTATTCTGTTCAATTTTATTCTGTTATTTGTGTTTTTATTGTATATTCTATTCTTTTCTATTCTATTGTATTCTTTTCTATTCAATTTGCATTCAAATTTATTCTATTTGAAATTCAAGTTTCAGAAGATGGTTATATTCTTTCTATTCTATACTATTATATTGTTTTGGTTTTTGTTTTTCTATTCTATTCTCTTCTTTTCTTTTCTATTCTATTTAAATTTAAATTTATTCTATTAGAATTTTGGGAAATGGTTATCATTTTTCCATTCTATTCTATTGTTTTTTAATTAGATTCTTTTATTCTCTATTCTATTCTTTTCTATTCAATTCTATTCAAATTAATTATATTTAAAATTTGAATTTCAGAAGATGGTTATATTCTTTCTATTCTATTCTATTCTATTCTATTCTATTCTATTCTATTATATTGTTTTTTTTCTAATCTATTCTCTTCTTTTATTTTCTATTCTAGTCAATTCTATTTTTTTACTTTCTATTCTATTCTAATCTATTAATTTCTATTCTATTTGAATTAAAATTTATTCTATTAGAATTTTGGGAAATGGTTATCATTTTTCTATTCTATTGTTTTTTTTTTTAATTATATTCTTTTACTTTCTATTCTATTCTTTTCTATTATATTCTATTCAAATTAATTCTATTTAAAATTTGAATTTCAGAAGATGGTTATATTCTTTCTATTCTATTCTATTCTATTCTATTCTATTATATTGTTTTTTTGTCTATTCTCTTCTTTTCTTTTGTATTCTAGTCAATTCTATTTTTTTGACTTTCTATTCTAATCTATTCATTTTTATTCTATTTGAATTTAAATGTATTCTATTAGAATTTTGGGAAATGGTTATATTTTTTCTATTTTATCCTATTGTTTTTTTTTTAATTATATTCTTTTATTTTCTATTCTATTGTTTTCTATTCTATTCAAATTAATTCTATTTAAAATTTGAATTTCAGAAGATGGTTATATTCTTTCTATTCTATTCTATTATATTGTTTTTTTCTGTCTATTCTCTTCTTTTCTTTTGTATTCTAGTCAATTCTATTTTTTGACTTTCTATTCTAATCTATTCATTTTTATTCTATTTGAATTTAAAATGTATTCTATTAGAATTTTGGGAAATGGTTATATTTTTTCTATTTTATTCTATTGTTTTTTTTTTATTAAATTCTTTTATTTTCTATTCTATTGTTTTCTATTCTATTCAAATTAATTCTATTTAAAATTTGAATTTCAGAAGATGGTTATATTCTTTCTTTTCTATTCTATTCAATTCTATTCCTTTTGTATTTTCTATTTTATTCTGTTCTTTTCTTTTCTATTCTATTCCTTTATTTTCTACTCTATTTTATTCTCTTTAGATATTCAAAAACGATTGAAATTCAAATTTCGGCCCAAATTTTTGTTTCGTTATTTTGGAATCTTTTAAATTTGTTACTATTTTAAATTTGGAAATTTGGCTACATCCGAATCTCCTAACAATGAAAAAATTAGTCCGAATTTCAATTCGGGAACGAAACGATGTTCTAGTCCAATCCCAGCTCGGCTTTTCCCATACGGAATCTCTGCGGTCACCACCCCCCAGCAAGCAAATTTTTCAGATAAAATAATTGACATTTGCCAAGGTGCCTCCTGAAGTCTAAGCAAACAGAACGCCATTAGCGTCATTCCATAACGAAGCTCTCGTTTAATCATCCTTCAGGAGCGCGGCGATGACAATCTGACAAACGAGCGTTTCTGCAGACGCGGACGCGGCGGTGGGAAAGCGATAGAAGGGAGGCTCGGAAGAAGTTTGTTTAAAGAAAAAAAAATTTGGGAGTTGGGGCTGTCGGAGGCAGATACGTGATGGGAATACGCCTGGCAGAGGGACAGGATCATTTATAACTCCCAGAGCCCAACACGGCGGAGCGCAGATAAGATTCGGAAAAGCCCGATCCGTCTGGAATGTTAAGTCGCGTTTTAGCCGATGTTCCAGCCGGTTCACACGGTGTATAGACCGCAAACCAACGCCTTCCTTACCGCCAACCACCACCCTGACAAAGCCTCAGAAAAGATCAAACGGCTTAAAATAATCATTTTAAAGCGGCTTGTATTTTCATCATTGTGTAGCAGAAATAATAATAGTTTTTAATTATTATTTAAAATATTATATAATATTTTTTTTTCACAATACATTTTTATTCAAAGTAAGTAAAAGTATTACATTATATATGATAATATATAACTTGTACAACAAAAGTATACACAAATGCAATAATTTATATATAAATATATAAATCTAAATATATATATATATGTATATATATATTCATGTTGGAAAGCGCTGCGCAAACTGTTGGCGCTATATAAAACCTGTATAATAATAATAAATATATACAAATATATATATATATATATATAAAAATATGTATATATAGTGTGTGTATATATATATATATTTATATATATATATAAAATATCATTTTATAATAATTACATTATTATATATATTATATAATGAATAATTAACCACTTCAGCCCCGGAAGATTTTACCCCCTTCCTGATTAGAATATTTTTTGCGATACGGCACTGCGTCATTTTAGCTGACAATTGCGCTGTCATGCGACAAACAAACAACCCAAACAAAATTGACGTCCTTTTTTTCTCACAAATAGAATTTTCTTTTGGTGGTATTTGATCACCTCTACGGTTTTTATGTTTTGCACTATAAACAAAAAAAGACCGACAATTTTGAAAAAGAAAAACAATATTTTTTACAGCTATAATACATATATATATATATATATATATATATAAAAACAAATGTATTCATCAGTTTAGGCCAATATGTATTTTTCTACATATTTTTGGTAAAAAAATCACAATAAGTGTATATTTATTGGTTTGCGCAAAAGTTATAGCGTCTACAACCTATGGGATATATTTATGAACTTTATTTTTTTTATTTTTTTTACTGGTAATGGCGGCGATCTCTGATTTTTAGCAGGACTGCAACATTACGGCAGACAAATCTGTCCCCAAGTGACACTTTTTGGGGACCAGTGACATTATTACATTGATCAGTGCTAAAAAAAATGCACTGACTCAATGTATAAATGACACTGGCAGGGAAAGGGGTTAACACTAGGAGGTGATCAAGGGGTTAACTGTGTTCCCTGGGTGTGTTCTAACTGTGTGGGGGATGGGCTTACTGGGACAACACAGAGATCGCTGTTCCCAATCACTGGGAACAGCAGATCTCAGTACTGTCCTCTGTCAGAACGGGGATCTGCCTTGTTTACATACAGGTACGTCGGTTTGTGCAGCCAAGCCGCCTTGCCACAGTATATATGCGGTATATAATTAACCACTTCAGCCCCGGAAGAATTTACCCCCCTTCCTGACCAGAGCATTTTTTGCGATTTGGCACTGCGTCTTTTTAGCTGACAATTGCGCGGTCGTGCGACGTTGCACCCAAACAAAATTGACGTCCTTTTTATCCCACAAATAGAGCTTTCTTTTGGTGGTATTTGATCTCCTCTGCGTTTTTTTTTTTTTTTTTGCGCTATAAACAGAAAAAGAGCGACAATTTTGAAAAAAAAACAATATTTTTAACTTTTTGCTATAATAAATATCCCCCCCAAAAAATATAAAAAGACACATTTTTTCCTCAGTTTAGGCCAATAAATATTCTTCTACATATTTTTGGTAAAAAAAAAATCGCAATAAGCGTATATTGGATGGTTTGCGCAAAAGTTATAGCGTCTACAAAATAGGGGAAAATTTTATGGCATTTTTATTAGTAATTTTTTGTTTTGTATTAGTAATGGCAGTAATCTGAGATTTTTATCATGACTACGACATTATGGCGGACACATCGGACACTTTTGACACTATTTTGGGACCATTGTCATTTGTACAGTGATCAGTGCTATAAAAATGCATTGATTACTGTGTAAAGGACACTGGCAGGGAAGGAGGTTAAACACTAGGGGGCGATCAAGGAGTTAAGTGTGTCCTAGGGAGTGATTCTAACTGTGGGGGGGATGGGCTACCACTGACATGACAGCGATCACTGCTCCCAATGACAGAGAGCGATGATCTCTGTCATGTCACTAGGCAGAACAGGGAAATGCCTTGTTTACATAGGCCTCTCCCCGTTCTGCCTCTCCACACCGCAATCGTGGGCCGCCGACGAACATCAAGTTCCCAGGACCCGCGGGCGCCCGCCAGGTGGCAAATTTAAAGGAACATACAGGTACGCCCATTTGCCCGCCTGTGCCATTCTGCCGATGTACATGTGTCCAGCGATCGGCAAGCGGTTAATAATAAAAATAAATAATTTTTAAAAAATCTAGTTTTACCTCTTTTTTCATCCCTTTTTCCATCTCAGTGCTGCTGATCCCTAGCGGGGATTTTTCTTTCTTTGCAGCCACTTCCTGTTTACACCGATTTCAACGATGGCTGGACGGCATTTCTCCAGGCGTGTTTCCTGATGGTGACAACCATGGACCATGTCTGGGCAATGGTGGTCAAAACAGTCACTTGCAGTCTATACTGGAAGCCTGTGTGACAGGGTGACAACCCCTATTCGGAGCTGGGGACAGGAGTGTTGCCAGCCAATAAACAAGGACTTTCTTGCAAGAATCACAAGGGAATTATTTTAACAAAAGCTGCATATTTATAAACGTTACACATGCGCGATTCGTTTTGTACGAATCGAAAATTCGTACGAATTTCCGGAAATTCGTAGATTCGTAAAGGATCCGAAATACGAGTTTTTATGCATACGAATTTTGTACGAAGTACGAAATTTCGTTTACGAACTTCAGATAGATTTAACATAAGGAACTTTCGTTATTGTTAACGAACCTAAAAGTTAAAAACCCAGGAAGTCAGCACAGCACAGGAATGGTGGGAACCCCTCATAATGATAAATTTATCATAACGAACTTTCGTTATTGTTACGAAAAGTTTACGAAAATTCGTATTTCGTACGAATCCGAAGTGGATTTCGGACACGAATTATGAATTATGAATTAATTTTAACAGGAAACAGAGCGAAACGAAACAAATTTATTGACGGCGCACATAATAAACGTTGCACACATGACAAATTCTTTAACATTTTAAAGCTTATACCAGATGTCAGTGATTGGGTTTATATTTACTAGAATATTAAGGTGGAAGTAAACCTTTAAAGCTAAATTTCGCCAGCAGGGAGGTTCTTGTGATAGAAGAGAATTTAGTGCTGAAAATCTCTTTTACTTATTTTCTTATTTTTTTTTTTAATTATTACTTATTTATTTACTTATTTATGTTTCTATCTAATTATTATTATTATTATTTATTTATTTATTTATTTTTTGTTTATTGTTTACCAACGTTTTTTTATTAAATTATACCAACATATACAAGAGAAAGAGAACAGAGAAATCCTATATTATATCTGAAAATCAGGATACATATAGTCAAAATCCATCTCTTTGTTGGACAAAAACAAAAAAATAAAAAAGATAGAAACATATAGGTAGCAAATATAAGAATCATAGTGTCAAAAAAGTTTGCAACATACAGTGCCTTGAAAAAAGTATTCACACCCTTTAAAATGTTCCACATTTTGTCATGATACACCCAAAAACGTAAATGTATTTTATTGGGATTTTATGTGATAGACCAACACAAAGTGGCACATAATTGTGAGGTGGAAGGAAAATGATAAATGGCTTTCAATTTTTTTTTTACAAATAAATATGTGAAAAGTGTGGGGGGTACATTTGTATGGCGCCCCCCCGGAGTCAATACTTTGTAGAACCGCCTTTCACTGCAATTACAGCCGCAAGTCTTTTTGGGGATGTCTCTACCAGCTTTGCACATCTTCTTCTTTGCAAAATATCTCAAGCTCTGTCAGATTGGATGGAGAGCGTCTGTGATCAGCAATTTTCAAGTCTTGCCACAGATTCTTAATTGGATTTAGGTCTGGACTGTGACTGGGCCATTCTAACACATGAATATGCTTTGATCTAAACCATTCCATTGTAGCTCCGGCTGTATGTTTAGGTTCGTTGTTCTGCTGGAAGGTGAACCTCCGCCCCAGTCTCAAGTCTTTTGCAGACTCTAATGCCGCGTACACACGACCGTTTTTCCCGTGGAAATAAACTCTGAAGGTTAGAAAAAAGAGAGGCTTCCATCATGTCAGAAAAAAAAGTGTGGTGGTCCCATCCCTAGTTACACAGACCAAGAAAAAGTACCGCCTAGATGGGACTTTAATAGACCACCAACACTAAATAGATGTATAAAAAGTTTATTGCACAAATGTAGAACAGTAAGGCAGGTGAACAAATATGAATATAAAAAGACGTGGGACGTCTAGTAGTGCATATAACGAAGCAAAACACAAAAAACAAACAAGTTACAAAAAATGACACTGATACTCTCCAATGGGTAAAAGCCCTAATACCTGACGCGTTTCCGTTTTTTTACACCTTCATCAGGAGTACAGGATGGAGAATGGTCACATATATTAGCTCAAATGAAGCGATTCCATATCAGGAGCTTGAAAAAAGTCAAATGTCAGGCGAGGCACAAGACGCCGTTCAGAAAAATATCTGGCTTGAAGAAATCTATTCCCATATCGGTGTGATAACAGGTGTGTGATAATGATAAGGTTTTGATTGTGAACAATGTGTACTTAGTATGGACAGTTAATGCAGAGACAGACCAGAGCCTGGAATAGGGCTGCTCGGTTAGCATGTACTAGCCAGTGGTCCCAGACTCCCTATGCCCTGTAAAAGCATGTGAAGGAACGTGGCCCCTGTGTATCTGTGCCTCCACAGCTACACAGGGGCTACACAGCTACACAGGGGCCACGTTCCTTCACATGCTTTTACAGGGCTTTTACCGTGACGTACAACACGTACGACGGGACTAGAAAAAAGAAGTTCAATAGCCAGTAGCCAATAGCTTCCGTCTCGTACTTACTTCAGAGCATGCGTCGTTTTTGGTCCGTCAGAACAGCATACAGACGAGCGGTTTTCCCGATAGGAATTGGTTCCATTGGAAAAAATTTAGAACATGATTCATTTCTAGGTCCGTCAGAATTTTTGAAAAAAAAAGTCCGATGAGGCCCACACACGACCGGAATAGACGATGAAAAGCTTCCCTCTGACTTTTTCTGTCGGACATTCCGCTCGTGTGTACGCGGCATAAGGTTCTCTAACAAACTTCTGAGGGCTTCGCAGAACAGCTTGTATTTATACTGAGATTAAATTACACACAGGTGGACTCTATTTACTAATTAGGTGACTTCTGAAGGCAATTGGTTCCACTAGATTTTAGTTAGGGGTATCAGAGTAAAGGGGGCTGAATACAAATGTACCCCACACTTTTCACATATTTATTTGTAAAAAAAAAAAATTAAAACCATTTACCATTTTCCTTCCACTTCACAATTATGTGCCACTTTGTGTTGGTCTATCACATAAAATCCCAATAAAATACATTTACGTTTTTGGTTGAAACTGACAAAATGTGATAAATTTCAAGGGGTATGAATACTTTTTCAAAGCACTGTACTTAATATTTCCTAGCCTAATAAATCTGCATAGGTGGATTCCTGGAACCTAATATATCTTGGTAGAACTGTACCATTATAACAACCCATATACAACAGAGAACTCCTGAGGAAAACACTTGGTGATTAATAGGCTGACCAATGTTCCCATTCATGGTTGAAAATATGCATGGTATCTATAATGGTGTGGTGTGTCCTCTACATCAGTTTTATAGCTTCCATATGGTGGAGCACCTTTATTATTATTATTATTATTTTATTGCATTAATATTATTATATTGTATTTATATTTATTTAAAAAAAATATATATATATATATATATATATATATATATATATATATATATATATATATATATATATATATATATATATATATATATATATATATATATATATATATATATATCTTTCTTTCTTTCTTTCTTTGTCTCTTTCTTTTTTTCTTTCTCTCTTTTTCTTTCTTTCTTTCTTTCTTTCTTTCTTTCTTGCTTTCTTTCTTTCTTTCTTTCTCTCTTTCTCTCTTTCTTTCTTTCTTTCCTATTTTATTTATATACATAAAAGATATACTTATTATTTTTTATTTATTATAATTTTATTTTATTTTTATTAATTTTTATGTATATTTATGCACATAAAATATAAAATCCAGTTGTAACCACTGCACACATATCAGAGTTAAAAAACGGGCCCGGGTGCACAGTGTAGACGTATAATCCAAAACAGAGAGCGGCACTCACGGGTCTTGAAAGGTGAACGCACAGAGAAGATTTTGTTGTGCCTCATCGAAACATCGGAATAAAATCTTCTCTGTGCGTTCACCTTTCAAGACCCGTGAGTGCCGCTCTCTGTTTTGGATTATATGTGCATAAAATATATATTTTATTTATTTAACATATTTTTTTATTTTATTTTTGTTATATTATATTTATATTTATGTTCATAAAATATACAGTATCTCACAAAAGTGAGTACACCCCTCACATCTTTGTAAATATTTTCTTCTATCTTTTCATGTGACAACACTGAAGAAATGACACTTTGCTACAATGTAAAGTAGTGAGTGTACAGCTTGTATAACAGTGTAAATTTGCTGTCCCCTCAAAATAACTCAACACACAGCCATCAATGTCTAAACCGCTGGCAACAAAAGTGAGTACACCCCTAAGTGAAAATGTCCAAATTGGGCCCAATTTTCCCTCCCCAGGTGTCATGTGACTCGTTAGTGTTACAAGGCCTCAGGTGTGAATGGGGAGCAGGTGTCTCATACTGGTCACTGGAAGTTCAGTATACTGGGGGTCAGTATATTGATATTATTTCTTTTAATGAATATTATTATTAATAATATTATTATACTCTATATTATTACTTCCCTGCTAGCAACATTTTTTTAATCTGCACACTGACTGCGGTGCATGTACAGTACAGCATACCATCCCGACCTAGTCCGAGGATCTTACAGATGCCGGCAATGAAGCTGAGTGCCAAGATAATGTCATTTCAGAGCACCTGCGTAGGAGTTACAGCGAAAGAGGAAAAGGACCTGACATCGGCAGTGGTAGAATGGATGTGGGGAGCTCGGACCTCCCATCATTGGAGGAGAGCAAATCCAGAGGTATTTACCTGGCCGGTAGTATTATGCTGACCACTAGTTATGATCTTGAGTTCAGTCTAAACCCAAGTGCAGCTGAAATGGAAAGTTATTTACCATTGCTGGGCCAGTGAGCTGCGAGTGGAAGATCCCCCACCACATAGCTGACATACATAAAGGGGTGGGAATCGGTGACGGCCGGTGCTTAATAATTTTTTTTGGGGGGGGAGTGGGAAAACTAACGCTTCACCATCTGCTCCACCAGGATAGGCACCAGCGAGCCGACCCGCAGTTCCTCCCCGGCCTCCATGCTCAATCCGGCTTCTGGATGCCATCTCCAGGCCTGCACCAGGAACAGGAAGTCCTAACTGAGACATGATTGGCCAGGGAGTCCTAAGACTATATATAGTATTAGGACCGGCTTCCTGATTGGCCCAGAGGAGAATCAGGAAGACAATACCGAATATGAATTTGCTACTGTCACACAGCCCACCCTTTTTTTAAGCCAATTAGAGCCTCAGGCTCCAATCATGTGCTTAAAAAAAAACAAAAAAAAACAAAAAACATTGAAATCCATGCGTCTGGCGAAGTGCATATAGATTAGATCGTTGATTCATCTGTACAGAACGCTCGTTTACCAGGCACTGGTTTGCAGTGCTGTGTTTGTAAGTGTAATTCTTTATTTTAATAAAGTCAGTCCTTGCAGAGAGCACTATATATTCTCTTTATTGCACGCACATCAAGCGATATCACATCATTCACCCTGTATGGGAATGCACATTTGACCCATCTGTTGATTCAGGGGTCGACTTGATGAGGTGAGCTGCTAGCATATCCTATGGACATGCACTTCTTGACACTACTTTGGGAACTTGTGTGTCCTGCTCTCCATGAACTCTTTTTATTTATTTATTTATTTATTCTAGTATTCTATTTATTTGTATTTGTATCATTTCTATTCATTTATCTTCATTCTTTGTTCTCTTTCAAACATCCAAGGTTGTTCTTATCATGTGTACTGTTGTTGAATAATCGAAAATCCTCGTCCATTTTCCTGATGAAGCCTTCCTGATGAAACGTGTTGAAATTTGTGGACATGGATACTTTGTGATTACAGTTCTCCCTCTTCATTTGTCAATATTAGGTTGAGGATGTTTACCTTTGACTATGAATGTAAAACTGTTTTCACATTTTATTGTTCCTTTTTGTAAAACTGTATTAATAAATATTTGGTATAAATTTTTAACTGATAGTGCTCTTCCTTATATTTGGTGTACCTTTAAAATCCCATTTTCTACATATATTTTTGCTTTTTTACTCTTAGGGATGTTGGTACATAAAAATTTTTTCCAGTACTTCTGGAAATACTGATCTCTACCCACCTTGCTATTCTATTTATTTGTTTGCTGGGATTTGGTATTTTCCGTGTTCAGCTGCTTTTTGTGTTTTAGGAATTCTTTGCGCTGATTGTTACTTCTACCAAATTCTTAATTAGCTTTACAAAAAGACACACATCCACAAAGATCGGCCTATCCATAGGCATGGGCACGGGGCGTGCCAGGTGTGCCTGGGCACACCCTAATCACCCTGTGCTGCGCAGGTTTCACCTGCTGCTTGGCTGCAGAGAAAGGGACTGGGGAATCTCTGTCCCCAGTCCCTTTCTCTGTCCCAAAAGTGAGACATCAGGGGTCTCCCCCCT
Source organism: Lithobates clamitans (assembly GCA_037952925.1). Classification (NCBI taxonomy): domain Eukaryota; kingdom Metazoa; phylum Chordata; class Amphibia; order Anura; family Ranidae; genus Lithobates; species Lithobates clamitans. Next base: position 175,997 of record JBBGZY010002682.1, read on the forward strand.
GATATTTTACAAAAGCCCCCCCAATACATTACTGTAAAGAAATATTGTAACAATTAAAAAAAAAATATTGTAGAAAAGTAATAATAAAAAAAAAAAATAAAAATAAACTACTAACACCAATCTCTGCTCTACTGACACCATCCTCTGCTCTACTGACACCGTCCTCTGCCCTACTGCTATATATATATACTATATATATATATATATATATATATATATATATATATATATATATATATATATATATATATATATATACTATATATATATATATATATATATATATATATATATATATATATATATATATATATATGGTACACACCCTAATGCAATAGGGGGCCTATCTCAAACTCCATGGGATAAGACGAGGCCAATTTTGTAAGTAATATCCTTCCTGACCTCTCAAAGGCGGTTAGAACAATTCCCCGGATCGAAATGTTCCCACGTCATCTCATAACCATGGATATCATTAATTAAAAAAAAAAAAAATCATCCAATCTTTCTTTTTTTCCTTTTTTTTTAATTCCAGTATTGATTTTTCCATTTTTACTTTATTGCTTCCATATGCACCTGATGTCTCCTTGTCCGTTGGGGTAAAAAGTTAATTTGGCAAATCTTTATTTTGACCTTGAATGGCTTTATACAGACTTTCTTTTACAAAACTGAACCCACTCGTTTTTTTTTTCAACCGTTCACCGTATTGTGAAATTCTTCAGTTCGTTTAACTGCTTCAATACCGGGCACTTTCACCCCCTCCCTGCCCAGGCCAATTTTCAGCTTTCAGCGCTGTCACACTTTGAATGACAATTGCACGGTCATGCAACACTGTACCCAAATAAAATTTGTATAATTTTTTTCCTACAAATAGAGCTTTCTTTTGGCGGTATTTAATCCCCACTGGGGTTTTTATTTTTTTGTTACATAAATTTAAAAAAAAAAACGAAAATTTTGAAAAAAAAAACATGTTTTTCTTCGTTTCCGTTATAAAACGTTGAAAATAAATAATCGTTCTTCATAAATTTAGGTCAAAGTATATTCTACTACATTTCCCTGGTGAAAATAATAATATATAATAAATATTATAATTATAATTATTATGAATTAATATATAATTATTATAAATAATTATTATAATATAAATAATAATAATCAGTGTATATTATAGAGTCTGTAGGAAAGTTATAGACGCCACAAACTATATAGTATATATCTGAAAATATCTCCTGACGTACTGACGGCCTACCTCATTTCTTGAGGCCCGAAAAGGTGGACTCTATACCATCTCTATGTGGACTCTATAATATACACTGATTTGGGTTATTTTCACCAAGCAAATGTAGCAGAATACATTTTGACCTATATTTATGAAGAACGATTATCTATTTGGAAAGTTTTATAACAGAAACGAAGAAAAAAAAATGTTTCCCCCAAATTTTTGGTCTTTTTTTATTTATTTAGAAAAAAATAAAAAACCCCAGTGGTGATTAAATACAACCATAAGAAAGCTCTGTAAACAGAGAAGAAACTTTTGGGCAGGATTTTTTAGGTGCTAATACAGTGGAACCTTGGATTACGAGCATATTCCGTTCCAGGAGTATGCTCGTAATCCAAAGTACTCGCATATCAAAGCGAGTTTTCCTATTGAAGTCAATGGAAATGAAAATAATTTGTTCCGCGTTGACTTCAATGGCATGCAATACCGCATGAGGCCAGAGGCGGGGGGGGGGGCACCAGAGAGCCTCGGAAAAGGCCGGAGCACACTTCGGCTGACCTCGGCAAACCTTGGAAAGACTCCATTCACAAGCCTTTCCGAGGTTTGCCGAGGTCAGCCGAACTGTCCTCGGGCCTTTCCGTGCATTTCCGAACGGCGACGATCGGCGCTGTTCGGCTCCGGCGCACCCCACCTCAGACCAAAAGCGGTACCGCACACCGCTTTTAGCCCGAATCCTGCTCGCACTCGCAAACCGAGTTAGGATTTTTAGAAATACAGTGCTCGTATTGCGAAACGCTCGTTAACCGCATTGCTCTCAAACCGAGGTTCCACTGTATAGTGAAAACAATGATAGAACTTTAAAAGTAAAAAATATCTTTTATTAAGACATACATGATAAAATCACAGATAATTGTTATTAGAGAACATATACAACCATATAGATTATTATAGACAATAAGGCGTGTAGAGGGAGGTATCCTATCGTGAAAATGGTGACAGTTATAACGTTATCCCCACATGTTTCGCCACCTTGGGCTTCCTCCGGGGATTTGCTATATAACACAATACCAATCACCATGTAGAACTCCCAAGAGCTCCAAAGCTGTCAGAAACCACGAAATCAGGTCGAGACAGAAGTACAGTTAAATTACACTTGTTTAATAATAAAAGTAAAAAGAACAAACGTAGTCAAAACATAGCCAAAGTTCAGTAACCGAAACGGATAGTCAGCCAAGCCAGAAGTCAGGGATCAATGTAGTGGAACAGCAAGCAGGATCTGGAGCCAGAAGGGATGTCAGCAAAGCAAGTCTTGAACAGGATCGCAGGAGATTTGATTGTGTGTAGGCAAGGAGTTTCTGTGATGTTGACCAAGGCGAAGGCAGAGATCCTCTGGACTGGACAGCTTAAGTAGGCAGGACTGACGAGCAGGATATCATCAACAGCTGAGTCACTGTGGAGAAAGATGGGAGCTGGCAATTAGCGGACAGCTGAGCGGCCAGCTCAGAGAAGGAAGGGCTGAGCCCAGCCCTGACAAAAGCAGACGCCCGAACCATGGTGCATTATCCTGCTGAAAGGAGCCATCAGAAGATGGGGACAATGTAGTCATAAAGGGATGGACATGGTCAGCAACAATACTCAGGTAGGCCGTGGGGTTTATACGATGCTCAATTGGTACTAAGGGGCCCAAAGTGTGCCAATAAAATATCCCCCCAACCATTACACCACCACCAGCCTGAACCGGTGATACAAGGCAAGATGGATCCTTTTCATGTTGTTTACACCAAATTCTGACCCCACCATCTGAATGTTGCAGCTGAAATCCAGACTCATCAGACCAGGCAACGTTTTTCCAATCCTTTATTGTCCAATTTTGGTGAGCCTGTGCGAATTGCAGCCTCAGTTTCTTGTTCTTAGCTGACAGGAGTGGCACCCAGTGTGGTCTTCTGCTGCTGTAGCCCATCTGCTTCAAGGTTCCATGTGTTGTGCATTCAGAGATGTTATTCTGCAAACCTTGGTTGTAACGAGTGGTTATATGACTTCCTGTTGCCTTTCTATCTTCTAGAACCAGTCTGCCCATTCTCCTCTGACCTCTACAAGGCATTTTCCTCCACACAACTGCCCCTCACTGGATATTTTCTCTTTTTCGGACCATTCTCTCTAAATCCGAGAGATGGTTGCGCCTGAAAACCCCAGTAGATCAGCCGTTTTTTAAATACTCAGACCAGCCCGCCCGCCACCAACAGCCATGCCACGTTCAAAGTCACTTAACTCCCTGACCTAGACAATTTGTTGATGGGCAACTCCTATCCTCATATTGATTAGTGGTTCCAAATTAATAATAGCTACTGCAGTAGGGAACAGACACAAAAGATACACTCAGCATCTTTCCAAATAACTGTTCTGTTTTATTATGACGCATTTGAAGGTTTTTATACACATGATTACGTAGGTATCACATTAATATTACAATTGTACATTTATGGTAACAAGGGACGTAACATAGGCAGGCTAATTCTAATCAGAACTCGAAAGAATGTACTGAAAACATTATTAGTGCCGTGTGCACAGTGAGGGCTGTGTGCAATACATACAAAATAGAATACAATTATATACAGAACTTACCAATTTCCATTACACTCCCCTTTCTTCCCCATTCTGATGCTCGGTTTGAACTTCAGCAAGTCATCTTCACCACGTCTAGATGCCTAAATGCATTGAGTTGAGGCTATGTGATTGGACAATTAGCAATCTGTGTTACCAAGCAATTGAACAGGTGCACCTAATACAGCGGCCGGTGGGTGGATCCTGACAATGATGTCTCAAAGATCTGTGCCTCCATACCATCCTGTCTCGGAGGTCTACAGACAATTCCTTGGACTTCATGGCTTGGTTTGTGCTCTGACATGCACTGGTAACTGTGGGACCTTTATATTTCCAAATCATGTCCAACCAACTGAATTTACCACAGGTGGACTCCAATCAAGTTGTAGAAACATCTCAAGGATGATCAGTGGAAACAGGAGGCACCTGAGCTCAATTCTGAGCGTCATGGCAAAGGATGTGAATACTTATGTACATGGGATTTTTTCCTTTTTTTATTTTTAATAAATTTGCAAAGATTTCAAACAAACGTCTTTGACGTTGTATTGTTTGTAGAATTTTTAAGAAAATAATGAATTTTATCCATTTTGGAATAAGGCTGTAACATGACAAAATGTGGAAAAAGTGAATACTTTCGGGATGCACTGTAAGATGATGTGCTGGTTATATCTGAAGATCGGGGGGGTTGCATGTGACAATGCCATTTATTAGGCCCCATTTAAAATTGCGACAGTCTATCTTGTCTCTCTACAATTGTCAGTTGGCATTTTTGTTGTGTGCAAGAGCTCCTCCGTGTTCATATATAATCCCCACATGAGCTCTCATCTCCAAAATACCAAATATTGCATTTCGGACAGCGTTTCCCCCATCCGATGATGAATGGTCGCTCTATTCAGTGACGGGAAGGAGACCGCGGTGAAGGTTCACGAGTCTGGTGATTATTTTTTTACTAAAGACGGAAAGTCTCCTTCAAGTGTCCCCGAAACACACACAGACGATTGTTGTCCTGATGGGAAATTATCTGGGAACATCTTCTGTCTGCAGCGAGTTGGGAGGAAAACTTCACCAATGGTGGGACAAGGTCCTTCAAAGTGACACTAAACTCTGGCTAAAGAAAATTCTATTCAAGTATTTATTCTAAACTCAGAAAAATCCCTTCTGTTGTTCTCAGCCTCTGCCGTAATCTGACTTCCTGTTAGAGGGTAGCTCAGTTCGTTCACCCGCCGTATACAGGAAGGTAGTCACCCTGTCTTGGTCCCTCTGTACAGTGCCTTGAAAAAATATTCATACCCCTTGGAAGTTTCCACATTTTGTCATGTTACAACCAAAAATGTAAATGTATTTTATGTGATAGACCAACACAAAGGGGCACATAATTGTGAAGTGGAAGGAAAATGATAAATGGTTTTCAATTTTTTTTTTTACAAATAAATATGTGAAAAGTGTGGGGTACATTTGTATGGCGCCCCCCTGAGTCAATACTTTGTAGAACCTTCTTTCACTGCAATTACAGCTGCAAGTCTTTTTGGGGATGTCTCTACCAGCTTTGCTCATCTAGAGAGGGACATTTTTGCACATTCTTCTTTGAAAAATAGCTCAAGCTCTGTCAGATTGGATGGAGAGCGTCTGTGAACAGCAATTTTCAACTCTTGCCACAGATTCTCAATTGGATTTAGGTCTGGACTTTGACTGGGCCATTCTAACACATGAATATGCTTTGATCTAAACCATTCCATTGTAGCTCTGGCTGTATGTTTAGGGTCGTTGTCCTGCTGGAAGGTGAACCTCCGCCCCAGTCTCAAGTCTTTTGCAGACTCTAATGCCGCGTACACATGAGCGGTTTTGTCGACGGAATAAACTCCGAAGGTTTCTCCGACTGAACTTTAAGCTTCACAGCCAGTTCCCTACTGGGCATGGAAGTGGTACCCGTCTCCCCCTCCCCCCTGAAAGGTGCCAAATGTGGCAGTGGAGGGGGGGGAGACAGATAAGCGGAAGTTCCACTTTTGCGTGAAACTCTGTTTTGACTTTGCAGCAAATCACAAAGTGAGAGACTTCAGCATGGGCTGCTGCTGCTGCAGCTGTGAGCTTGTTTTGACCACATATGCATATACAGGCTCCTTATTCACAATGATGATGATGTTATTGATGTCAATATTGCTAAAATTCTGTATTGATATGTTATAGATGCCTGTATCCCCCTGAAGAAGATCGTGTGCAAAATTATGATTGAAACGCGTTGGGATTACTCTAAACAGTAATATCCACAGATATACCATTTGTGGATTTCTTTTTGTAAAACGATATATAGACATCTAATATCTTTATTTCTGTGTACACCAGAGCTCTTGTTGGTGTTCCTCCTTTTCCACATGTTCCCCTTCCCATCCCCTTTCCTTTTTGTTACTGCTGCTTTTATTGATGCAATTTTACTCATTAAAAATAAAAATGATATTTGTATATAAAACAAGTATTTTTCATTACTTGTAAGCTGCGTATAAGCCATTGGGAGTATTTTGCTTTTTATTATGTAACTATGTAAGTTCTACATTTTTCTGGGGTATCCTATGCTCCCTTTCCCTATCCCAAATTATCGTTCTCAATAAAAATGAAAAACAAAAGCCCTAGACTGTTCTTAGGAGCCAGTGGAAGTGTGCAGGAAATGCTGAGTGCTTGGCCGTGTGAGCTCTAAAGGGGAAAATAGAACTAAATTTTGTTAGCAGTTCTTTAGGGGGTGTGCCATGCCCAATCTGGAAAACTCCATTGGTGGGAGAACCTGTATGCGGTTTTATGCAATGTGAAAGCCAAAAAGAGTCAGTGCATGGGGGTACCAGATCCTCATTAGAAACGTTGGATTTCTTTGGCCATCTGATACCCCTTATCCTCCAACCGGTCAAAAAGGCCCGCCTGTCTATCCGTCTGTCCGCCCATCCCGCTATCTGTCTGTCCATCCCGCTATCTGTCCGCCCATCCCGCTATCTGTCTGTCCATCCCGCTATCTGTCTGTCCATCCCGCTATCTGTCTGTCCATCCTTCTATCTGTCTGTCCATCCTTCTATCTGTCTGTCCATCCTTCTATCTGTCTGTCCATCCTTCTATCTGTCTGTCCATCCTTCTATCTGTCTGTCCATCCTTCTATCTGTCTGTCCATCCCTCTTATCTGTCTGTCCATCCTTCTATCTGTCTGTCCATCCCTCTTATCTGTCTGTCCATCCTTCTATCTGTATGCCCATCCCTCTATCTGTCTGCCCATCCTTCTATCTCTGCCCATCTACCACTCTATCAGTATATCTGGGCCTGTAGCTCGTATTTCCTCCTGGTGGATATTTTGTTCTCACCTGTTCGGAGAATGCTATTATTTTGCCGGCGGTGTCTCGGCAGTTTATGGAATGAGTCTGAGAGACAGCGGTACGATGCAGCAAGCGGAATAGAAATATCATGACATTTGTAAGAAATATACTTCCAGTAATTCGCTGAGCATTAGAAGCATCTTTCCCACCTAATAAAGTAAATATATGTATTTGTTTGTGGACATAAATGCCAGGTGATTTGTCAGCCCCGGCAAGGCTGAGCGTCCAGGCCGAGCGGTGGGGAGCGCAGTGTTCTAGCTATTGGTGTGCGGCACAACAAGGAGGGAGAGGTGAAAATAGAGATATATGAGATGTCTATACCAGTCCGCAACAACCAATATCTCATTTTACTACCCGGCACTGCTGGAGGACTCTACTCTTTCCTCTATAACTCTCCTCTCCTGAAATACTTGGCACTGCTGGAGGACTCTGCTCCTTTCTCTCTCAAACTCTACTCTCCCTAAATTCTCTGCTCTACTGGAGGACTCTGCTCCTTCCTCTATCTAACTCTCCTCTCCTGAAATGCTCTGCTGGAGGAATCTGCTCCTTCCTCGAATTCCCCTCTCCTGAAATGCTCTGCACTGCTGGAGGACTCTGCTCCTTCCTCTATCCAACCCTCCTCTCCTGAAATACTCTACACTGCTGGAGGACTCTGCTCCTTTCTCTCCCAAACTCTTCTCTCCCTAAATTCTCTGCTCTACTGGAGGACTCTGCTCCTTCCTCTATCTAACTCTCCTCTCTCTAAGTTCTCTGCTCTACTGGAGGACCCTGCTCCTTCCTCTATCTAACTCTCCTCTCCTGAAATGCTCTACTGGAGGAATCTGCTCCTTCCTCGAATTCTCCTCTCCTGAAATGCTCTGCACTGCTGGAGGACTCTGCTCCTTCCTCTATCCAACCCTCCTCCCCTGAAATACTGTACACTGCTGGAGGACTCTGCTCCTTTCTCTCTCTAACTCTCCTCTCCTGAAATACTCTGCACTGCTGGAGGACTCTGATCTTTTTATAACTAACTCTCTTCTCCTGAAATACTCTGCACTGCTAAATGACTCTGCTCCTTCCTCTGTCAGAAACCATTAAATCAGGCTGAGACAGAAGTACAGTTAAATCACACTTGTTTAATAATAAAAGTAAAAAGAACAAACATAGTCAAAACATAGCCAAAGTTCAGTAACCAGAACGGATAGTCAGCCAAGCCAGAAGTCAGGGATCAACGTAGTGGAACAGCAAGCAGGATCTGATCCAGAAGGGATGTCAGCAAAGCCAGTCTTTAAACAGGAACGCAGGCGATAGTTTCTTGTGATGTGACCAAGGCGAAGACAGAGCTCCTTTGGACTTGACAGCTTAAAGTGGTGTTTCACCAAAAAAAAAAAAATTAGATGTCAGCAGCTGCAAATACTGCAGCTGCTGACTTTTAAAATAAGGACACTTACCTGTCCCGGGGTCCAGCGATGTCGGCACCCGAGACCGAGCCGTCCCTCGATCCTCGGGTGCTGCCGCCGCCATTCACACTGAGGGAATCAGGAAGCGAAGCGTTGCCGCTTCACTGCCCGGTTCCCTACTGCGCATGCGCGAGTTGCGCTGCGCGTCTTCACTGGTCCCCGTTGTGTTGTGGGAACTGTGTATTTCCCACAACACAACGGGGGTGGGCGGGGAGTCTGCGGCTAGCTGCGGCTAGCTGTACCCGGAAGTGGTTGCAGATACCTGTATTATACAGGTATCTGCACCCCCCTCCCCCCTGAAAGGTGCCAATTGTGACACCGGAGGGGGGGAGGAATCCGATGAGCGGAAGTTCCACTTTAGGGTGGAACTCCGCTTTAAGTAGGCTGGACTGGACGGCTTAAGTAGGCAGGACTGACGAGCAGGTTTATCAACAGCTGAGTAACTGTGGAGAGAGATGGGAGCTGGCAATTAGCCGACAGCTGAGCGGCCAGCTCAGAGAAGGAAGAGCTGAGCCCAGCCCTGACACTAACTCTCCTCTCCTGAAATGCTCTGCTCTGTTGGAGAACTCTGCTCCTTCCTCTATAGCTCGATCTCTATAAAGATTCCATCTAAAGCCAGCCATACATGAATCAAAATTTGGCTGATCCAGTAGGCACTGGACGAATTTGGATCCAAGTATGGCCACTGTGGTTGAACAGATGCCGATCTACCTTGTTGGAAATTTCCGTTCGATCAGTGCTGCAGGCTGTAGACTGTATGTAACTTTCCTCTCCTGAAATCTTCTGCACTGCTGGAGTGGGCTTTTGTGAAAAAAATCAGGGGCCTAAACAGACCCCTGATGTGTCAGCTATCCTGCATTATCAGTGGCCCTGGCTGGAGGACTCTGCTCTTTCCCCTGTCTGAAGCCGGCTATACATGGATCGAAAATTCAGGCATCGGCCGAAATTCGATCCCAGTATGGCCATTGTGGCTGAACAGAAGGCGATCTACCCTGTTGGAAAATTTCCGATCATCGCTGCAAGCTATAGACTTTACATACTGTTTCCTCTCCTGAAATACTCTGCTTGGCTGGACTACTCTGCTTCTTTCTCTATTTAACTCTGCTTCATTCTGAAAAACCGTCATAAATTGTCCCATGAGCTTACAATCCATGTGGCAGCTGAGTCTTCCAAGGCCCAGTATGGATCCATGGGTCTTGTCTACCCTGAAATTATTTGTGGCGTGGTTCCCGATACTCTTTTCCTGCTCAGTTCAGACATCTTATTTTATCTTTCGACAGTCTGTTTTCTTTTGACATTTCACTTTGAGCTCTCTGAGGTTTTGTTTTTCAGCAGATTTATAGCATGAAATTGCCTTCAAGAAGCCGATCCATCTGTTAGGTCGGATTTTTTTTTTTTTCATTTTCTCCGGCAGCTCTGGCTGGAGCCTGATATGAAATACCATTTTTTTTACTCTGCAGAGCCTTTTACTGTTACATCTTCTTTCACATGCGATCAAATGTGAGCGGAGGGAGCGAGCGGAATGATCTCATCCAGATGCGTGACTTCCGCAGACGACACGCAAGGAGCGTCCACACTCCACCGTCTCCCAAAGACTCCTCTTCTTCTGCTCATCTTTTATAGATCTGTAGCACTCACCTCCTAAAGGGCCCATTGATGTGGTCCCAGGTTCTCCCAACAGTAGGTGCAGGGCCGGGACATGGGGTGGGTGGAAGGGACGGCTGCCCTGGGCACAGCATGTATTGTAGGGATGGGGGCGCCACAAGTTCCTTCTACTATAAGGCTGACAGGAGTAGCGACAGCAGCAGGTAGAGGAGGAGAGAGACGGGAGGAGGTGTGGGCTGTGCTCTCACTCCCCCTCCTCCTCATATATATGCACATAAGGAAGAAAGGAGGGGGGCGCAATTTGGCATCTTTGCCCTGGGCACTGGATGATCTTGTCCTGGCAGTGAGTAGGTGCACCAGTGTCAGTCACTATTCCGGCTCAAAGATTAGTCTAGAGGTAATTTATGCTTTATTGAAACACTTGAACTTGGATGGGTGCAGGGTAACTGTGGGACACTCCAGTAATGATGAGTAGTAATTTGAGGACACCTGTCTTCCTTCTACAGATTCCGAGCACAGTCCTTGCAGCAGCAAATAGTGGGATGAGCTACCCTGGGACACCATGAACAATGTCTACTTTTACGCATAAGCTGACTCTGATGCAAGAGGGATAGCAGCAGCACCACCAAGTCACTGGGATCTCACACACCAATCTGTATTCACTAATGTCCTTGGATAGTTGGATGCTTCCTTCCAATATCTTCCAGACACCTCTCTTGTAAATTCTTCAGATCAGATCCCAAAAGAAGTCCCTGAGTCGGCTCCAGCACAGTTCAGTAGAGTAGACCCCCCCCCCACCCAGCTAGCATAACAGAGACCTCAATGAGCAGCTGGACTGCCCAGAAGGGCCGCAGCCCTTCAGGCTGTGATCTCCTGCTTCTGGACCAGGCACGTCTGTTCCAAGCCCCAGACTATTTATGCTCTCTCCCAGTTACCATCTGGGCAGCTTCCCCAGGGATTGGCTGGGATTGCATAAATATTCAGCTGCTGATTTGACTCTCCCAACCCACTACCCTCCAGAAGGCAGGGGGAAGCAGTCAAGTGACTTTGAACGTGGCATGGTTGTCGATGCCGAACGGGCTGGTCTTTCAAAAACTGCTGATCTACCGGGATTTTCACGCACAACCGTCTCTAGGGTTTACAGAGAATGGTCTGAAAAAGAGAAAATATCCAGTGAGCAGCAGTTGTGTGGATGAAAATGCCTTGCTGATGTCAGAGGAGAATGGGCAAACTCAAATAACCACTGGTTACAACCAAGGTATGCAGAATACCATCTCTGAACCTACAAAACATCGAACCTTGAAGCAGATGGGCTAAAGCTGCAGAAGACCACACCGGGTACCACTCCTGTCAGCTAAGAACAGGAGACTGAGGCTACAATTTGCACAGGATCACAAAAATTGGACAATAGAAGATTGGAAAAACTTTTCCTGGTCTGATGAGTCTCGATTTCAGCTGCGACATTCAGATGGTGGGGTCAGAATTTTTCGTAAACAACATGAAAGCATGGATCCATCCTGCCTTGTATCACCGGTTCAGGCTGGTGGTGGTGGTGTAATGGTATGAGGGATATTTTCTTGCCACACTTTGGGCCCCTTTAATTCCAATTGAGCATCGTTTAAATCCCACGGCCTACCTGAGTATTGTTGCTGACCATGTCCATCCCTTTATGACTACAGTGTCCCCATTTTCTGATGGCTCCTTCCAGCAGGATAATGCACCATGTCACAAAGCTCCAATCATCTCACCACTGGACAATGAGGTCCCTGTACTCCAATGTCCTCCACAGTCACCACATCTCATCCAATAGAGCACCTTTGGGATGTGATGGAAAGGTAGATTTGCATCATGGATGTGCAGCCAACAAATTTGCAGCAACTGTGTGATGCTATCATGTTAATATGGACCAAAATCTCTGAGGAATGTTTCCAACACCTTGTTTAATCTATGCCATGAAGAATGAAGGCAGATCTGAAGACAAAAGAGGGTCCAACCCAGTACTAGCAAGGTGTACCTAATAAAGTGGCTGGTGAGTGTATATATCTTATAACAATATGTATAAGTCTTTATAAGTCTCTCTTTCAAATCTCATTTACAAGCAATAGTTCTGTTCTCAGGCTGATACTGATACTAAAGTCTCTCTCACGTTGACCCTCTGACTTAAGGCACTTTATTCCCTTTCAAATCTCCGACACAGATTGTCACGTGCTGCCAGACTGTAAACGCTGACCTCTCCCTGACCCGCAGGCAGATAATTAGCAGCAATTATTTGAAGACGAGCAAATCGGCGCCCTGAAAAGTCGTTATTAACGATAAAACAATGTTTTAATACAAAGGAAGTTTTTGATTCCTTAAAGGAAAGAGAATAAAGTTGCCGGTTCATTTTCCAGGCTTAATGAACCTGGGAGAGGGTCGGAGACGAGGCCCTGGCTGTCCTCCTGCAAACCATGCGGAGGGAATTTAATCAGATTAAGTCACATCGGAGGTGAAATGGTCACTGTTTATATAATAACAAGACATGAAAGATTTTACCGGCTTAGGGAGAAAACCGCTACTGGATTTCTGATATGGTTGAAGTGAACCAGTGTCACCAATCCACCAAATCTGTTTTGGAGGAAATGCATTGATACATTGATGTTGTAGGATTTTGGACCTTCCTCTGGAGGAAGGGGTGTTATAAGGTCCAAAATTATTGTTATGTCAATGTGCAACCTAAACATACTGTATACGTTGTGCTGGAAATGTTGGGGTTTTGATGCTGGGATGGGGGACGTTACCAATGAACTGAGAAGTGCAAGCGCCTAGTGCATTACCCAAAATGTATTAATACAAATGAACCAAAAGCCAAATGGATACTCACAGAAGAAGGAAAATACAAACATATCAACATACCCAGTACTCAACCAGTGTGGCATTGAGTGACCTGACTGGTGCGTAGCAGTTACAGCAGGCTAAAGTGTTTCGGGGGATGCGCCCCCTTCCTCATAGCTGTAAAAAGTAGGGCGTGTCCCCTGAAACCCGTCAGCTTGCCAACACTGCTACGCACCAGTCAGGACACATTATGCCACACTGGTTGATGATTGGATATGTTGATATGCTTGTATCTTCCGTCTTCTGTGAGTATCCATTTGGCTTTTGGTTTCTTTGTATTAATAAATCTTGGGTATTTCACTAGCTGTTTGTGCCCTCCTGTGTGCTTTTTGTATAGTGGGGAAAATAATTATTTGATCCCCTGCAGATTTTGTAAGTTTGCATGCTTACAAACAAATAAAGGGTCTATAATTTTTTATCGTAGGTGTATTTTAAATGATACAGACAGAATATCAGCCAAAAATCCAAGAAAAAAAAATATTATACAAATGTTATAAATTGAGTTGTAGTTCAGTGATTAAAATAAGCATTTTTTTCCCCCAAGCAAAACATGACTAAGTACTTGGTGGAGAAACCCTTGCTGGCAAGCACAGAGGTAAGACGTTTCTTGTAGTTAGTTATCAGGTTTACACACATCTCAGGAGGGATTTTGGTCAACTCAGATCTTCTCTAAATCCTTAAAGTTTCTTGGATGTCACTTGGCAACTTGAAGTTTTAGCTCCCTTCATAAATTTTCTATAGGATTAAGGTCTGGAGACTGGCTAGGCCACTCCATGACCTTAATGTGCTTCTTCTAAAGCCACTCCTTTGTTGCATTGGTGGCATGTTTTGGGTCATTGCCATGCTGGAAATCCTATCCACGACCCATATTCAGTGTTCTGGCTGAGGGAAGAAGGTTCTCATCCAAGATTTTACAATGCATGGCCCTGTCCATTGGCCCTTCATTTTGGCAAAGTTGGCCTGTACCTTTAGAAAAGAAACAGCCCCAAATGGGTCGAGTTAATGCCAAAGAGCTCAATTTTGGACTCATCTGACCACAGTACTTTCTCCCAATCCTTCTCTGACTCATTTAAATGCTCATTGGCAAGCTTCAGATGGGCCTATACATGTGCCTTCTTGAGGAGGGGGACCTTGCGGGTGCTGCAGGATTTCAATCCATGGCAGTGTATTGTGTTACCAATGGTTTGTTTGGTGACTGTGGTCCCAAATGCCTTGAGGTCATTCACAAGCTCCTCCTGTGTAGTTCTTGGCTGATCCCTCAGTTTTTTCATGATCATCCTTACGTCTTGAGGCAAAATCTTGCATGGCACTCATCCCAATGGCGATTGATGATTATTTGGTATTTCTTCCATTTGCGAATAATCGCTCCTTTAGTTGTCTCCTTCTCATCAAGCTTTTTCTAACGGTCTTGTAGACCATTCCAGCCTTGAGAAGATCTACAATCTTGTCCCTGATGTCCTCTGACAGCTCTTTGGTCTTGCCCATGATGGTGAGGTTTGAATGGAAGAAAGATTCGGTGGACAGGTGTCTTTTATACAAATAACAAGTCGTTAGGAGCACCTTCTTACATTGACAGGACTTATCTGTGTACCACATGAGCACCTACTGTACCCAGTCTGTGGGAGACAGAACTATTGTTGGCTGGTAGGGGATCAAATACTTATTTTACTCCTATGATAAAAATTATAGACCCTTCATTTCTTTGTAAGTAGGCAAACTTACCAAATCTGCAGGGGATCAAATAATTATTTTCGCCACTGTATTTCTATTTTGGATTCCCCCATCTGCAGGAGGGCTGCACCTTTAAAGCATTCTACTAGAGGTAACATTGACTCCACATTCTTTGAGTTTTTGACGGTCCTTGGAGCGCTGGAGTGGTTGTTTATTTGAGGGGAAAAAAAATTATTTTACAGTCTGAAAAATCTATAAACCCCTCAATGCCAATTTTACAGATTCTAGAGAACATATAAGAACGAGAGTGCCAGAAATCTAGAATTAATCCAATAAAGGTTTATTTTTCGTTTTAAGACACCAGAAGAGGAATCCAACGCATTTCGGGGACTCAAAACTGCGTCTTCATCGGGGCTCAATTGCTACCAGAGATTGAAGATAATACTGGATAACAATTACGAAACAGAAGTCTGACAACCTCCACTGGATAAAAAGAGAAAAATGGACAAATAGACCCGGCCTGTTCAATGTTTAGAAAGTTTTACCAAGGACCCTGCTAAAATTGAATATATGAGGAACTTATTTGATTAGTCAGGATTTTTAAACAGTACCATGAATAACATAGAAAAACTGCATTTAAAAATTATAATTAAATTTATTATACAAAAACTTCATGAAATTACTGTGATATGAAGGTTGGTTGGCTCATGTGGTAGAGTCTGAGTGAGATCACCTTAGTCCAGACTTCAGTTTAAGGGCATGCTAGTCCACTTTTTAGCAATTAAATAAAGTTCCAATAAAGATTCCCACGCAGGGGTTTTCATCAAAACAGATCACTAAAAATACCAAGCCATCGGGCTCTTATTTCAGCAGCACCTTTGGTCTTCTTCAGGCTCACTCAGCTTCAGTTGCAGCCCGTCACTGCACAGGTCCACTCCTGGTTTCTAGATAGGATTCTCCAGCCACTTCGAACCTGCATACTCCTCCCGAGACTTCCAGATAACCTGCAGCCTCCTGGACCCAATAGCTGCCTCAGCTTTCTCGTTCTCAGGGACCCTCTGAGGGTTCCCCAGACTTGCGTAGCTGTCCTGTCTTTCCTAGTCCCTGGGCAAGAAATGCAGTCTCCAGCAAGACAACCCAGCTCTTCTGACAATGCTTTGTCTCCGAATGGCAGCAACTGCCCCAAACTATCCTTAGATCTGGCTTATAAAAAGAGTGTGCATCGAGGTTCTAAACAGACCCCTAATGTCTCACATTGGAGACAGAGAAGGGGACTGAAGACATACAGTAGATTCATCAGTCCCTTTCTCTGCAGCCTCAAATGCACTTGACAGTGAATGAATAGGAAGTGCTCTGAGGCTTCCTGTTCATTCACAAACTGAAGCATGACAAGTACAGTTTACTATGATTCAGTGATGAAGTAACCCAGGAGTGTTCATTCAGGAAAGGAAGGGGGTAAATATGACACAGTAAAATGCCACCCCCCCACCCCACCCCACCCTGCGCTGTCCATCCCTTGTGTGCCCACAGCAGCTGGAGGAAGAGAAGAGAAGAGAAGAGAAGAGAAGAGAAGAGAAGAGAAGAGAAGAGAAGAGAAGAGGGGGGGGTCCTCCTGGGAACCCGGGCCCAGTATAGGAGTGCCGGCTGTATTGCCTTATCAGCAGCCCCGATTAAAACTGCTGTATCAAAGCAAGACGCCAAAGCCCAGGCATCCGAAGTGAACTGGTTACCACTATCCCAGAAAATATCTCTACCGATGTAGAGGACCATGCATGGTCAAAAGGCAAAAACGTATTATGTGTATCTTCAACCAGAATGGTGAGAGCATACACATAAATTGGAAAACATTTGCCATTGTATAAGCAAACCTGCCCCTACAGATTTATAGGAGTAAAGCTGATCCCTGTAGTCCACAATTCAATAGTCCCATAAAAAAGATTTAAAATTGAACATGCTGTGGTGTCCTCATAACACAATGAATGGCCCTATTGGCCCCCGGAAACCTCCACTGGACACATTCTACATTTGTGTCTCCTTCATCTTTATATTCCAGTCTACCCCAAGGACCCCAAGGGATACCCCAGTTAACAGAGTTGAGTTTTAAATTGGATTTTGCCTATCCTTGGGTCCAGTGCTCTACCAACCCATCTTTTGTCAAAGCAGTCCCCGTAGTTTGGAATTAAAAATTTAATTTTACAGGGTATCTTATTTGAACATTTGATTACATTTCATTGCAAATAAGAAAAATGTATCTAAATGTCTCTTCGAAAACATTCAGATATTCTATGGAGTAGGACATCTATAAATGTAGGTGGGGATGGACAAAGCCTACAGAAAACTTCAGAGCCTCTCTGGAGGGAGATCCGAAAAATGCAGGTCATCCAATAAGCTAAAGTTTACTTCTTTATGGCAGTGGGGAGAATGGGAGGATGGACAATTTTGGTGCTTCCATTAATTTTTTATGATCTTGTGGTTCAGAGTTTATGAGATGGTCATGGATGGGGGAACGTGGCGTGGATTACAGAAGAGACATGGGAAAATGCAGGAGAAAAAAGAACATCTGGGAGAAAAGAAGACGCTGTGTACTGAACACAACCACTGCACCTGAAAACCCAGATAAGCTCTGAGGCTTCTTAGAAGGATATCATGCTGCTCTGAGGAACCAGGTTTGTACAACAGAATCAGTGCCATCAGTCTATAAGTCCACAATGTTGGCGCTTTGGTTTTTTGGCTTCTGGAAATGGGATCTGATGCTTTTAATGTGCATGAAGCTACAAAACGCATCTTTACAAACCTATAGTTTTTAGCCCCGGTCTACACATATGCGATTGTGGATACGTTTTAAAATGCACAGATTCGCATGACAGGCAACATGTAATGTTTTCCTATTGATGTATTTCACACAGATGTAATGCTTACAGATTGCGTTTTGAATGTGATGGCAAAAAGGTGTTCACATTTGTTTGCGATTCACATCTGTTTTTGCATTAGAGTCAATGCGAGCGATTTGAGCATAGAAGTCAGTGGGAGTGATTTGTGCATAAAGGCAGATTGAAATCGCATCAGTGGTAAATTCACATTAAAACTGCACTTTAATTTTTTTTTCTTATTTTTTCTAATTATTGATAAAAATTATTAATATTTTTTTTTTTTACACTGTTGCTTTACATGTTTTTTTTTTTTTATTGCTGTCACAAGGAATGTAAACATCCTTGTGACATAAAGCCCCGACTGGTGGAGGGCTGCAGTGATGGTTGACTTTCTACAACTTTCTCCCATCTCCCAACTGCATCTCTGAAGCTCAGCCACAGTGATCTTTGGGTTCTATTTTACCTCTCTCACCAAGGCTCTCCCCCCACCGATAGCTCAGTTTGGCCGGAAGGCCAGCTCTAGGAAGGGTTCTGGTCCTCCCAAACGTCTTCCAATTAAGGATTATGGAGGCCACTGTGCTCTTATGAATCTTAAGTGCAGCAGAATTTTTTTTTTAACCTTGGCCAGATCTGTGCCTTGCCACAATTCTGTCTCTGAGCTCTTCAGGCAGTTCCTTTGACCTCATGATTCTCATTTGCTCTGACATGCACTGTGAGCTGTAAGGTCTTATATAGACAGGTGTGTGGCTTTCCTAATCAAGTCCAATCAGTATAATCAAACACAGCTGGACTCAAATGAAGGTATAGAACCATCTCAAGGATGATCAGAAGAAATGGACAGCACCTGAGTTATATTTTTGAGTGTCACAGCAAAGGGTCTGAATACTTAGGACCATGTGATATTTCAGTTTTTCTTTTTTAATAAATCTGAAAAAATGGCAACAATTCTGTGTTTTTCTGTCAATATGGGGTGCTGTGTGTACATTAATGAGGAAAAAAAAGAACTTAAAAGATTTTAGCAAATGGCTGCAATATAACAGAGTGAAAAATTTAAGGGGGTCTGAATACTTTCCGTCCCCACTGTGTATATATATATATATATGTATATATATATATATATATATATATATATATATAATACTTTGTAAGGCTTTGCTCTGATAATGCTGATCTACAGAGTCTTCTTTAATGAAAGTCTAGATCCTGTAATTTAACCAACCTTATCTGTCTCTTTCTGCCCTCTCTAATATTATTCCAGCTTGTCCAATCAAACGACACTTTTAATGAGCCTTGTTAATTAACGAAATCCCCTCAGAGACACGTTAAGCAGCTTTGGATAAGGTATGGTTCCGGCTGACCGGCCGCTTTCATTGGCTGACATACGGCAGGTGTCTGAGCGGTGTCAGATCTGTCATCAGGCGGTCATATGGTCACAACGCATATACCACGCTACGCTAGGTGTCCAATGCCCCCACACAGCACAGCTGGAGGGGTCACGCAACAGATTAGGCCATAATGCATCATGGGACCTGAAAACTTACAGGTGCGTCACATAGCTTTAGTAAGGAAACCAAAGGAATATTATGGACTGAAGAAAGACAACGTAGAGGACTTAGAGACCTCTTGCCAAAGTAATTTATTTCATTATTAAGTCTGTAGAAAATATGCTAACAGGCATTTTTAAAGTGTGTCATGTATAGACTCTTCCTAGTGTGTCCCTCCAATGATATAGCAGTTGGTGGGTAGACCCACAGAGCATGGTGGTAGATAATGTAAGCAAATAACACACATGGAAGTTTTGGATGTGGAACCTTCCTGTTTAGCTCCACAAAACCATAAAGATATGGGTCACCAGTGGTGGGGCTGGTATTATAACTCTTCTTTTACCATCCATCTATAGTCTCTGTATGTATCAGAAGCTGCACTCCTGTCACTCTTGCAAGTTGTTGAGTGGCACTGGATCCCCAGAAAGGGGATAATATGGGGACAAGGAGTAAAACTGGAGAAGAAAGATTGTAGTGCATTTGCCTTGAAGGGTTTGCAAATATAGAAGAGTCCCAGTAGACCTTGAAATTGGAACCGAATTGAGAAATTAGGGAGACATACTAGATAATAACCTTCGGACAGTGCACGGTTGCGTGAAGTTAGTGGTGTGCTGCGGTGTCGGCCGTGTGGGATCGGTCCAGGGTGATTTTTGCACTCATGTCATTTTTTTCACAATGGATATTGGTATTACATGGGACCTCGATCTATATCCTAGAACGAGGTAATCTCAGCCTTCAACAGTCACTACACAGAGGCCCGTATTGATTGGTCCCACTTATCCACCCAACCACTATCATCGATCTATACCCACCTTGATTGTTGTCCCGCGTTGGCCGACATCTGTTGGTGCGCCGCCACAGCTCCCGGAAATGGCTCTCTCTGGGTGATTCACGACCTTCAGTGTCACACCATCATTACACAGACACCCTATCCAGTTCTTAGATTGGCTTCAGCTTTGAAACGCGTCGAGCTACAAATGCCGTGTACTTTGTTATGCCCATTCCAACTGCTTTATGTTTATTACCTCAGATAATAGGTTCCATGGGTGTCCGTGTCAATCCCTCATGGGGTGATTTAACTAGTACCCATGATAGGAATCTATGAGGCCCCACAATGGGGCATTATTGTGTGTGTGTGTGTGTATGTAATCCTTTGGACTATGTATTGCCTTATTGTATAATCTTGTGTATCATCAACGTTGGGGATTAAGAGAGGCCCCAGATTATATTGTCTATATTGTACTTTTGTATGTTCAATCATGCATATTGTTCGGTTTTGTATCAGTACCATGTATGAATCGAATTGGGTTCTGATGTATTATTACCATATTATACCCTGGCTATGAACTATTAAATATTCATTTTACTCAATTAATTAATTACAATTATTTATTTTGTACCCACATTTATTTAAATTAAAGTCCAGATTTCCCTCTTCCCTCCCCCCCCCTTCCCTTACCCCCCCCCCTCTTATTTCCCCATTTCCTTAATTTGGACAGTGATTGTTGATCCATGGTGTGCTGGCGAATATGTACACATACTAGTTAATAAGACTACAAAATATATTTATTCCACTAAAATTTCACAAGAGTGTGTCAGGGCTGGGCTCAGCCCTTCCTTCTCAGAGCTGGTCGCTCAGCTGTCGGCTAAATTGCCAGCTCCTATCAACATCGCAAGAAACTATCTCCTGCGTTCCTGTTTATAGACTGGCTTTGCTGACATCCCTTCTGGCTCCAGATCCTGCTTACTGTTCCTCTACATTGATCCCTGACTTCTGGCTTGGCTGACTATCCGTTCTGGTTACTGAACTTTGGCTATGTTTTGAATACATTTGTTCTGTTTACATTTATTATTAAACAAATGTGATTTAATTGTACTTCTGTCTCGGTCTGATTTCATGGTTTCTGACAGAGTGCTCAAGGTGTTTCAGAATGGAGCATGCCTATTGGCAATTTCTGGCATTATTTGGTTTCTTCTTTGCTACCAAAAGTTCTTAAAAATAAAGAAAGGAGTATCTGTCAGGGCTGGGCTCTCAGTCCTTCCTTCTCTGTGCTCAGGTTGCTCAGCTGTCAGTTAATTGCCAGCACTCATCGTCCCACAGTGGCTCACCTGTTGATCATCTACTGCTCGTCAGTCAAGCCCGCAGACAGCCCCTTCTGGCTATTTAAACTGCCTGGTTCATTTATTCAATGCCTTCGCCTTGGTCAACATATCTAGAGTCTCTCTGCTGTGTTCCTGTTGAAGACTTGCCTGGCTGACATCTCTTCTGATTCCTGGTCTTGTCTGCTGCCTCTGACTAAGCTGATCTCTGGCTTCCTGATTTCCTGGCTTGTTCTGACTACCCAATTTGGGTACCGAAACCCTGGCTATGTTTTGACTACGTTTACCAGTTGTACCATTTTTACCATTCTATTAAAATGTGTGATTTTTACTGCATTTTCTGTCTCTGTCTGTTTCATGGTTCTGACAACATCAGACCAAAACTGGATGAAAGGGTCCAAGGTCAAAAAAGTCATATAAACACACCCAACGCATTTCAGGGGCAACACCATCCCCCCTTCGTCAGGGCTCAACACATAATAAAACTTGGATGGATTTGGATGGAGAAAACAGTAACTTCACAGATTATATTGAACTCTAGTAGTCATGGATTAACAACTTGACAGCAGTTGCTGAGCAGCAAAGGAGATCCTAAGCTGCATACCACCACTGACATCGAATAATTAAGGAGCAATGCTCCCTGGGGGGCCATTATCCCACCAACACCAATGATTTAATGGATTATTTTCATTTGGGGTTAAGTATCCCTCTGACAACAAGGATACTTGAAGCCATTCTCCCCTGGGGTGCCCTATTCCACTGACATCAATGATTTGAGGGGCTATCCTCCCATAGAGGTCACTATCCCACTGAAACTAATGATTTGAAAAACTATTTTGATTTGGGGTTCACTATCCCTCTGACACCAATGATATGGGAAGCCCCCCCCCCCCCCCGGAGCCCCCTATTCCACTGACACCAATGATTTGAAAGGCTATTTTTATTTGTGGTTCTCTATCCTACTGACACCAATTTGATTTAGGGAGCTATAATATTCTTCCCTGGAGTCCACTTACCCACTGACACCAGTTACTTAGGGAGCTATACTGTTCTTGCCTAGTGGCCATTATCCTGCTGACGCCAATGATTTGGGGAGATATTCTCTCTCCTGGGGTGTCCCGTCCCACTGATACCAATGATTTGGACAACTATACCATTCTTCCCTGGTGGCTTGGGAGCAACGCTTCCCTAGGGGTCGCTGTCTCACTAACACCAATGACTTGAATAACTATTTTAATTTGGGGTTCACTATTCCCCTGACACCAATGATTTGGGGGGCCTTCTTACCTGGAGCCCCCCATTCCACTGACACCAACTATTTATAGGGCAATTTTCATTTGGGGTTCACTATCCCACGGACACCAGTAATTTGGGGAATTATACTATTCTTTCCTGGTGGCCAATATTCCACCGACACCAATGATTTGAAGGACTATTTTATTTGGGTCTCACTATTCCCCTGACACCAATGATTTGGGAGGCCATTCTTGCCTGGAGAGTCCCATTTCACTAGCACCAGCTATTTGTAGTTGAGATTCACTATTTCACTGATACCAATGATTTGGGGAGTTCTACTATTCTTTCCTAGTGGCCACTATCCTACTCATATCAATGACTTGGTGGGTTATTCTCTCCTGGATGCCACTACCCCACTGACACCAATTATTTAGGAAGCTATACTATTCTTCTCTGGTGGCCACCCACTGTCCTACTGACACCAATGACTTAGGGGCTATTCTGTCCTTAGGGGCCCCTATTCCACTGATACCAATAATTAGGAGATCTATACTATTCTTCCCTAGAGGCCATTGACACCAATGATTTGGAGAGTTATGCTATCCTTTCCTGGTGGCCACTATCCTACTGATATCAATGACTTGGGTGAGCTATTCTCTCCTGGAGGCCACAATTTTACTGACACCAATTTTATAGGGAGCTATACTATTCTTCTCTGGTGGCCGCTCTCCCACTAGCACCAATTGGCTATTTTCTTCTTGGGGGGGCCCTATTTCACTGATACCAATGATTAGGAGATCTATACTGATTTTCCCTGGGGAGCCACTATCCCACTGACACCAATGATTTGAGGGACTTTTTTAATATGAGGTTCACTGGCCTCTCAAATCGGTGTCGGGGGAATAGTGAACCCCATATTAAAAAAGTCCCTCAAATCATTGGTGTCAGTGGAATAATGAAGGCCCCCCCCTCCAAAAAAAAAATTAGCCCTTTAAATAGTTGGCATAAGCGGAATAGGGGGCTGCAAGGAAGAATGGCCTCCCAAATCGTTGGTGTCAGGGGAATATTCTCTCTTGCAGCCCCCTATTCCGCTACTGATACTGATATGCCAACTATTTAAAGAGCTATTTTTTTTTGGGGGGGGGGGGGTCATTATTCCACTGACACCAATGGGGGGGGTCGTTATTCCACTGACACAATAATTTGGGGAACTGTTCTTTCCTGGTAGCCCCTATCCTTCTGACAGTAACGACTTTGGGGCTATTCTCTTCTCTCCCAGGGACCTCTCCCTGACACATACAATGTATATATATATATATATATATATATATATATATATTTTTTTTTTTTTTTTTTTTTTACTTAGCCCTGGTCCTAAGTTTTAGCTGATCTGTGGAATATATTACATTTTGTATAGTTTCTGTAACTAAAATTATTCCAGTTCTCTCCTCTTCCTCCATCATTCATCTGTCCCTGCTTCAGCTTGAACATTAATTTAAAAAAAATATTTTCCTAATGTGCATTTTCAGGGTAGAATGTGCCAGCACAGCGCTGCTATACATTGACAGCCATGTCATTCTACAGACATGATGACAGAATTCAGCTAAACCCGTACATCTCTCCATCATCGGGCAGGGGAAGCATGTAGAATGTGTTAGTTTATATTAACCCCCTCAGCCCTGAGAATAAATGTACTTCACCGCATCAATGAGGAGGAAGACACCAGCGTAGCTCCCAACTGTCCCTGATTTGGAGGGACTGTCCCTGATTTGGAGGGACTGTCCCTGATTTGGAGGGACTGTCCCTGATTTGGAGCAATGTCCCTCTGTCCCTCATTCCTCCTCATTTGTCTCTCATTTTGGTCTGATCTATATAGTTGTATATAAAATGCACTTTTTATCTTTCAAAAAGTGTTTCCCGGTGCTAAACCTTTCGTCCAATTTATAAATTGCTGCATTTTTACATTTTAAAAGCCAATATAAAGGAATATTAGTGGTAAAAAAAAGTCCTTGTGGATTTAATTAACCTTTCTTTTTTTTGTTAATTCTCCTTTAAGGGGGTGTGGCAGGGGGTGTGTCCTATGCCTACATATGTTTGTTAGTAGGTGTCCCTCATTCCCATCTCAAAATGTTGGGAGGTGTGGACACCAGCTGTCCATCTTCTAAGACCGGATCACTTTGTCCAGGGCTCCAGGGATTTGTTGCTATTTGTTACTGTTATAGAGCAGTATTGATAGTACCTGTGGCGTTGCTTTTAGACCCCATTCACATGTATGTATTGCAGCAGTGCATGGTTTCCGCAGTAAAATGTTATATTATTTACAACAAGTGAATGGCAATGTATGCTCTGTATCCATTGTGAATGGCAGCCCTATGCAGTGTAGAGCACCTCAATGCACATAGTGTAAGTTGCGGTCATTTGCATTACTAAAAAAAAAGTCATATATGCTTTTTCATCTGTGGTGGAGCCTATTAACAATTAATTGGTTGTTAAAGTGGTTCTAAAGGCTCAAGGTTTTTTTTTTTGTGTGCAGCGGCCACTCCAATACTTACTATAATCAATACGGCCTACATTACAATAAGTATTTAAATAGTTACAAGTACCATCATCCCCAAATATCATAAACACAAGAGTAAGGGGGTGGAGCCGTGGTTGCAGTTGCTGCTACTGTCAACTCCTGTCTCGACCCCCCAGAAAAAGGGAGGGGTGGGACTATTGCGGTACTCGATACAGTGATGAATATGGAAAATGAATTAAGATTGTTGTATAAAAAATCACTTTTAATAGAAAAAAACATTTTTTATATAAAAATAAGTATACAATGCAATTATGATTGCAATTACAGACAACAACACTACATATAAATATAAAACAAGGAAATACCACCCAATCTAAGCACGTGGGTTCCGCAAGGTTGAAGATGAAAATTGTATGTACAGCTTAATTCTCGACCGGTTTCCCGGTTAACACCGCTTCTTCAGGAGAACCATATCCACTCAGGCGACTTCCGTGGGCATGTAGGACCCGAAAAGATCCCCCCGCGGCGGACACAGGGGATGACAGGCAGCCTCAACTGTAAATTGTGGTACTATATAACGCTTGAGCCGAGGTTGAACATAGGAATTCACTTTATGGGAATCATAGGTAATTAGAATCCTGTGGGGCCATACAAGGCACTGCAACTACAGGCGCAAGTAAAGGAGCCAATAGGCACATCACATTCAGCCAATCCAGCTTAAGTGAAGACATCCATAGTTTGGCTCAGCGTCGAGGAGGCTGTCAGGCTTTTTATACAACAATCTTAATTCATTTTCCATATTCATCACTGTATAGAGTACCGCAATAGTCCCACCCCTCCCTTTTTCTGGGGGGTCGAGGCAGGAGTTGACAGTAGCAGCAACTGCAACTACGGCTCCACCCCCTTACTCTTGTGTTTACACTCCAATACTTACCTGACCCCCCATTGTGATCCAGTGATGTGCACGAGAGCCTCAGCTCTCTAAGGACTCTCCCTCCTCATTGGCTGAGACAGCAATGGGAGCCACTGGCTCCCGCGTCTGCCAATCACAGTCAGTAAACCAATGAGAAGAGAGAGGGGGCAGGGCCGAGCCGCAGCTCTGTGTCTGAATGGACACACAGAGCAACGGAGCATGCTTGAGTTTCCCCCACAGCAAGCTGTTTGCTGTGTGGGCACTTGGCAGGAGGGAGGGGCCAGGAGTGCTGGCAGGGGGACCTGAGAAGAGGAGGATCGGGGGCTGCTCTGTGCAAAACCATTACACAGAGCAGGTAAGTATGACATGTTTGCTATTTTAAAACAAAAAAACTTGCCTTTAATATCACAAACTGTTCAGTAGGTAAAACAGCAAAGGTAAATATTTCAGCCCTGCATTTTAGATGTTGACCTTTTATGTGCATCGCAAACATTTTATGTGCATTATGTTAGTGTAGTCAAAATAAAAAATTCAAAAATCAGCACAAGGGATATGACTTACTATTAATGCATAGTGTCCCTTGTGCTGCTGACTTTCATGTTTCCTTGAAATTTTCCTCCATTGATCCCCCACCTACCCCCTCTACCATTGTCCTTCAGTGCGGGGGGGGGGGGGTTATTAGAAATGTGGGAGCTGTCACAGGCTTCCATGAAGAGTGCCCGACTATCCCTTTCTGTCCTCCTCCTCCAATCATAGAAGCCAGCAGTACAGTTTCTCTGAATGGAAAACAACCTATGAATGGAGGAAGGGTGGATAATTGAAAGGTCCACCCTCTCTATTCATAGATCACGTTTCATTCATACAAGTTTATATGAATGGAGGAGGTGGGCGGAAAGGGCGGGCATTGTTGGGCACTCTTGATGAGAGCCAATGACAGCTCCCAGAGTTGTATTACTCAGCACTGCACTGGAAGATTTCCGGATGGGCCACCCATCACTAGACACGTGCAATTCGTTTAGTTCCAAATTCGTTTTCTTAACGAATTTTGGCTAATTCGTTAATTCCAAAATCTCCGAATTTTCGAAGATTCGGAAATTGGAAAATTTGGAAATTTGAAGATTCTAAAATTTGGAAATGTGAAAATCCGAAAATAAGAATGAATATCTGAAAATCTGAAATAATAACTAATCATTTTCGTTTTATTCTTTTTTTTTCTTTTTTCGGAAATTCGGATTGTAGAATTTTCAAATTTCCGAATTTTCAAATTTTCGAATTTCTGAAAAAAGCAAAAAAAACGAATGAAACGAAAACGAACAAATTTCAGAAATTCAAAAATTCGAAAAATCCGAAAAAAAGAAAGAAAATCAGTGAAATTCGAAATAGCTAACTAATAATAACTAACTATTAAATTATAGGTATTGGAATTTCCTTTCAAACTTGGCTGTTAGTGAACGTAAAGAGTACGAATTTATCCGAAGTTACAAATTATCTGAAATAACGAATGCCGCATCTAAACGAATGGAATGTAACGATCTAATAATAGTAAATAACAATAATAATAATAATAATAAAACCATTATTATTGTTTATTATTAATTTGTTACGTTCCATTTGTTTAGATGCGACATTCGTTATTTCGGATAATTCGTAACTTCGGATAAATTTGTATTCGTTACGTTCACAAACAGCCAAATTTGAAAGGAAATTCCAATAATTATAATTTAATAGTTAGTTATTATTAGTTAGTTATTTCGAATTTTACTGATTTTCTTTCTTCGGATTTTAACATTTCTGAAATTAGTTTTTTTTCGTTTCATTCGTTTTTTTGTTTTTTTCAGAAATGTGAAAATTCGGAAATTTGAAAATTCTAAAATCCGAATTTCCGAAAAAAAGAAAAAAAAGAAAAAAATGAAAATGAACTAATTTTTTGTCAGTGCACATGTCTACCCATCACACACACAATATGGGCTGGTCCTATCCAGACATGATTATAGATCTGCAGGGGCCACCTGTCACCCTCACTTTACTGGTTGGTCTGAACCCAGACTCTAGCTCTAAATATGCAGGGACTGCCTATGCACAGTACATGTACAGTAATTCTAATATAAGTGTGCACACAGGGTGTGTCGGATATGCCTGAGCACACCCTAATCACCCTGTGCGATGGCGATTCCCCCTGCTTCCTGGCGCCCCCTGTCTCCCCCTCTGCAGTGCTGCCAACTTCTCTCCTCTTCTCTCCCGCCTGCTGCTGCAGGGGATGTTTCAGGATGGATGAATGAACACCGTGAGTGATCTGTACCAATTGCTCCTGTGTTCATTCTTAAAGCTGAGTTCCACCCAGAAAAGGAACTTCCGCTGCTTCAGTTCCTCCCCCCTTCCAGTATCACATTTGGCACCTTTTGGGGGGGGGGGGGGGCAGATACCTGTCTAATACAGGTATTTGCTCCCACTTCTGGCAAAAGATCGCCGCAGATTCCGAAGCGATCTTCGCCATGTCTGGCCCCTCCTCCGTCCCCCCACTGTCTTCTGGGAGACACACGGGTCCCAGAAGACAGCAGGGACCACGCAGAACGCGCAGCGCAGTAGGGAACCAGGCTGTGAAGTCGCAAGGCTTCACTTCCTGATTCCCTTTTTGAGGATGCCGGCGCCTCCCCCCCCCCCCCCCCGGAGCCAAGAGACGGGTCGGCTTCGGGTGAGGACATTGCAGGGTTCCTGGACAGGTAAGTGTCCTTATTTTAAAAGTTGGCAGCTACAGTATTTGTAGCTGCTGACTTTTACATTTTTTTTCAGGCTGAACTCCGCTTTAACTGAAACATAGTGAACTATTTACTATGCTTCAGTTTGTGAATGAACAGGAAGCAGCTCAGCACAGAGCACTTCCCATTTGTTCACTATCCAGTGCAGCTGAGGCTGCAGAGATAGGGACTGGGGAAGCTCTGTCCTCAGTCACTTTCTCTCTGTTTAGGCCCTTGATATTTCACCAAAGCCCCACAATGAGGCTCCTAAAAATATTGTAAAAAAATAATAAAAATAAAAACTACTGACACCGTCCACTGTGCTACTGACTCCGTCCACTGTTCTGCTGATATACATGCATGTGTGTTTGTGCTCTAAGGTGCACACCGTAATGCAATAGCCTGCGCACAATAAATGCTAATAAGGATGATGCTGTGATCCCGGGACGTGGCCCAAGACACGGCATCGGCAGGACAAAGGGCCAACACGTGGGACTGTCCGTCAGCATTAAATCCTGGCATTTTCAGGTGCCTGGGAGGTACCTGTCAACGGCCTCTTGGTTTCCTTCAAAAGTTTCCTCCATCGATCCCCCTCTACCTCCTCCACCATAATCTTTAGGTGCAGCGGTGGTAAAAAGAACTAGGGGGGCTTTCACAGGCTCTCATCAAGAGTGACCAACTATGTTCACCTTTTCCCCTCACCTCCCCCGTTCATAGAAGTTTCTATGAATGAAAAATGATCTGTAAATGGAGGATGGGCAAATAATTGCCCATCTGCTTCCCCATAGACACTGAGCCCAGTTCAACGTCTGCGGAAATGCTAACCCACCTGGCTGCCACCAGCCCACCTGGTTGCTTTTGCTCCCCCAGTCCTCCCGCCTGGAACACACTCATGGGGATTCCCCAGGTCAAGGTTGATTGAAGACTTGGAAAACTGCTGTCTTCAAGAGAGACCTGCTACAGTCTGTCCCTGCACCGTGCTGATCTACTCACTCTCTCTCCTTGCTTTCGCTGCTGCCCCCCGGTTGGGATCCCTCCAATTGCCTCCTGTGGTGGGATCCTTCCAGACCAGCCTCCTGAGCTCAAGCCTGGGGTAAAACCCCTTTCCTGGAAGGGGTCCCTCAAGGGCCACCGACAGCCTCTCCTCAGCACTGCTTCTCCATCTCCCACCCGACTCCCCTGCTTGCATGGCTCATGTCTGAGGGCTACTTTAAGGGCCCTGCCAGGCCCCCAAATTGGGGATTGGCTAAGGGTCCCCTAGCCTTCGTCCACTATCTTCTTGAACGTTCTCCAACATTCTAGAAAACAATATCGGCCTAAACTGAGAAAAAAAAATTAGCTTTTTTTAAAAAAAAAAATGGGGATATTTATTATAGCAAAAAGTACAAAATATTGTGTTTTTTTCATCATACTTGATGTGACTGTAGCCATCTTAGTGCAATTGTGACAGAGAAAATTGAGTACTGTCCATGGATAGTACTCAATTTTCTCTGTGTTTTTTTCAAAATTGTCGCTCTTTTTTTTGTTTATAACGCAAAAAATAAAAACCGCAGAGGCGATCAAATACCACCAAAAGAAAGCTCTGCTTGTTTGGAAAAAAGGACGTCAATTTTGTTTGGGTGCAGCGCCGCACGACCGCGCAATTGTCAGTTAAAGCGACGCAGTGCCGAATCGCAAAAAATGGCCCGGTCATTCAGCAGCCAAATCTTCCGGGGCTGAAGCGGTTAAATAAAGGAAATTTGTTTGAAAAAAAAAAAAGCACTATTTAATCTTTCAAAAAGTGTTTCCCAGTGCTAAACTATTTATCCAATTTCCAAATTGCTGGATTTGTAAATTTAAAAAGCCAATATAAAGGAATAGTCGTGGTAAAAAAGAAAAAGCACTTGTGGGTTTAAATCAGTGATGGCGAACCTTGGCACCCCAGATCTTTTGGAACTACATTTCCCATGATGCTCTCTGCTGTGTAGTGGAGCATCATGGGAAATGTAGTTCCAAAACATCTGGGGGTGCCAAGGTTCGCCATCACTGGTTTAAATCTTCTTTTTTTTTTTTTTTAAATTCTCCTTTAAGGGGGCGTGACAGGGGGTGTGTCCTATGTCTACATGCTTTTGCCAATAGGTGTTCCTCGTTCCCATCTCAAAAAGTTGGGAGGTATACATTAGTAGTAAGTTATGTCCCTTGTGCTACTTTTTGTGTTTTTTTTGTTTTGTTTTACTATACTTAGGCTTTAACGTAATGCACATAAAGTCTATGCAATGCACATAAAAGGTCAACATCTAAATGCAGGGCTGAAATATTTACCTTTTGCTGTTTTACCTACTGAACAGTTTGTAATTATGTCTTCTGATTTACAATACTCTGCCATTCTGCGGGGTCAGGTGGGTGACACAATTACAGTATTTTCTTTTTCGGCAAAGTGGTTTCCTGTGTCACCTCTCCACCTCCAACCGGCACAATGGATAATGAATCACCATTGTCCAATTAGCAGAGAGGTAAAGCCAAGAAGCTGTACAGCAGAACCCGGGAGTCCTAGAGAGATATTTTCTGGCTGTGCCGTATGTCACATTATCCATTGTGCATGAATCACTATATACTATATATACAGTGTGTGTGCGAATTTGTGTATATATATATATACTTGTCTACATAAACTGCAGGCTGTTGTCTGAATGTATTAACCACTTCAGCCTCAGAAGGATTTACCCCCTTAATGACCAGGCCATTTTTTTTTTGCGATACTGCACTGCGCCACTTTAAATGTCCATTGCGCGGTCGTGTGACGCTGTACACAGACGAAATTGGCGTCCTTTTTTCCCCACAAATAGAGCTTTCTTTTGGTGGTATTTAATCACCCCTCCAGTTTTTACTTTTTGCGCTATCAACAAAAAAAGAGCGACAATTTTGAAAAAAAAAACCACAATATTTTTTACTTTTTTCTCGCCTCCACTTATACTGTATGCATTATACGGTTGGCAAGAGGTTAATGATTACAGAATTACAGAATGATTACAGAACAGCAACATTTTTTTTTAAATTCTGTATCTGCTGAGGTTCAGCTTCAATTCTGAGTTTTGGAATACTCACCCAGCTGTTTCCCTCATTGCTGGCTTGGCTCATTTCTAAAGCTGCTGTTCAGAGAATAGGAGTATTAACTCAACGCAGCACAGAAACACCCTATAGGGCACATATGTCAAACACAAGGCCCAGGGGCCGAATCCGGCCCTCCGGGACATTTCGTGTGGCCATCCCACCTCTTCCTGCAGCTGCGGCACCCCCTTTTTCTCCACTTCCACCTTGTATTGGCAGTCGGCAGCAGGGAGGAGGACAGAACTCCTCTGCCAGCCATGATGAGACTCGTCTCTGCTTCCCCCACCCTCATCTCAGCAATCGGCAGCAGAGTGGAGGACAGAACTTCTCCAGATTCTGCACTTCTCCGTGCAGCCATGGTGAGACTCGTCTCTCCTCCTCCCACCTTCATCTCAGCAGTTGGCAGCAGAGAGGAGGACAGAACTCCTCTGCCAAATCCTGCACGTCTCAGTGCAGCCATGGGGAGACTCGTCTCTGCTCCTCCCACCTTCATCTCAGCAGTTGGCAGCAGAGAGGAGGACAGAACTCCTCCACCAAATCCTGCATGTCTCAGTGCAGCCATGGGGAGACTCGTCTCTGCTCCTCCCACCTTCATCTCAGCAGTTGGCAGCAGAGAGGAGGACAGAACTCCTCCACCAGATCCTGCACGTCTCAGTGCAGCCATGGGGAGACTCGTCTCTGCTCCTTCCACCTTCATCTCAGCAGTTGGCAGCAGAGAGGAGGACAGAACTCCTCTGCCAGCCATGGTGAGACTCGTCTCTACTTCCCCCACCCTCATTTCAGCAATCGACAGAAGAGAGGAGGACAGAACTTCCCTGCCAGATTCTGCACTTCTCCGTGCAGCCATGGTGAGACTCGTCTCTCCTCCTCCCACCTTCATCCCAGCAGTCGGCAGCAGAGAGGAGGACAGAACTCCTCCGCCAGATCCTGCACGTCTCAGTGCAGCCATGGGGAGACTCGTCTCTGCTCCTCCCACCTTCATTTCAGCAGTTTGCAGCAGAGAGGAGGACAGAATTCCTCCGCCAGATCCTGCACATCTCAGTGCAGCCATGGTAAGACTCACCTCTGCTCCTCCCACTATCATCTCAGCAGTCGGCAGCAGAGAGGAGGACAGAACTTCTCCGCCAGATCCTGCACTCCTCAGTGCAGCCATGGCGAGACTCATCTCTGCTCCTCCCACTTTCATCTCAGCAGTCGGCAGCAGAGAGGAGGACAGAACTCCTCCGCCAGATCCTGCACCTCTCTGTGCAGCCCCAGAAGCCCCTCATCTCCACCACCCCTGGTCTTAGCACTCAGCAGACTCCAGCTCTACTCTGGTCCTCCCCCAGACCCTGCACTTTCTTTCAAGGGACTGTTGACTTCTGATGGTGGGAGGAGGCTCTTGACATCTGACGTAAAGGGGGAGGGGCGGGGAGGTGCTCTGGACGTCTGCTTATAATTATTATAAGAATAATACATTTCTATGCCAGTTGTAGAGGAGGGTCACACACTGCTGGGCTTTTATTGAAGACTGCTCAGACAGAGCACTATGGCACAGCACCTGTCCTTCACAGCTTCTTCAGTTATTACTAAAACCTGTAATCAAATGCAGAGGCAATTATTTAATATGATAAAGAGTAGATACATTTATATCGTCATACAGATACAACTGGCCCTTTGAGGGCAACCATAATGCTGATTCAGGCCACAATGAAATTGAGTTTGACACCCCTGCTATAAGGTAAGGTATAGGCCGGGCCGGTGCTAGACTGTTTTGCTCCCTAGGCAAGACCAGGTGAGGCAGTATGAGGGGTAGGTGAGGCAGTATGAGGGGTAGGTGAGGCAGTATGAGGAGTAGGTGAGGTAGTATGAGGGGTGAGTGAGGCAGTATGAGGGGTGAGTGAGGCAGTATGAGGGGTGAGTGAGACAGTATGAGGAGTAGGTGAGAAAGTATGAGGGGTAGGTGAGGCAGTATGAGGAGTAGGTGAGGTAGTATGAGGAGTAGGTGAGGCAGTATGGGGGGTGAGTGAGGCAGTATGAGGGGTGAGTGAGACAGTATGAGGAGTAGGTGAGAAAGTATGAGGGGTAGGTGAGGCAGTATGAGGGGTGAGTGAGGCAGTATGAGGAGTAGGTGAGGCAGTATGGGGGGTGAGTGAGGCAGTATGAGGAGTAGGTGAGGCAGTATGAGGAGTAGGTGAGGCAGTAAAAGGAGTAGGTGAGGCAGTATGAGGAGTAGGTGAGGCAGTATGAGGAGTAGGTGAGGCAGTATGGGGGGTGAGTGAGGCAGTATGAGGAGTAGGTGAGGCAGTATGAGGAGTAGGTGAGGCAGTATGAGGAGTAGGTGAGGCAGTATGAGGAGTAGGTGAGGCAGTATGGGGGGGGGGGTGAGTGAGGCAGTATGAGGAGTAGGTGAGGCAGTATGAGGAGTAGGTGAGGCAGTATGAGGAGTAGGTGAGGCAGTATGAGGGGTGAGTGAGGCAGTATAGGGGGTGAGTGAGGCAGTATGAGGAGTAGGTGAGGCAGTATGAGGAGTAGGTGAGGCAGTATGAGGAGTAGGTGAGGCAGTATGAGGGGTGAGTGAGGCAGTATAGGGGGTGAGTGAGGCAGTATGAGGAGTAGGTGAGGCAGTATGAGGAGTAGGTGAGGCAGTATGAGGAGTAGGTGAGGCAGTATGAGGAGTAGGTGAGGCAGTATGAGGGGTGAGTGAGGCAGTATGAGGAGTAGGTGAGGCAGTATGAGGAGTAGGTGAGGCAGTATGAGGAGTAGGTGAGGCAGTATGAGGAGTAGGTGAGGCAGTATGAGGAGTAGGTGAGGCAGTATGAGGAGTAGGTGAGGCAGTATGAGGGGTGAGTGAGGCAGTATAGGGGGTGAGTGAGGCAGTATGAGGAGTAGGTGAGGCAGTATGAGGAGTAGGTGAGGCAGTATGAGGAGTAGGTGAGGCAGTATGAGGAGTAGGTGAGGCAGTATGGGGGGGTGAGTGAGGCAGTATGAGGAGTAGGTGAGGCAGTATGAGGAGTAGGTGAGGCAGTATGAGGAGTAGGTGAGGCAGTGTGAGGAGTAGGTGAGGCAGTATGAGGGGTAGGTGAGGAAGTATGGGGGGTGAGTGAGGCAGTATGAGGAGTAGGTGAGGCAGTATGGGGGGTGAGTGAGGCAGTATGAGGAGTAGGTGAGACAGTATGAGGAGTAGGTGAGGCAGTATGAGGAATAGGTGAGGCAGTATGGGGGGTGAGTGAGGCAGTATGAGGGGTGAGTGAGACAGTATGAGGAGTAGGTGAGAAAGTATGAGGGGTAGGTGAGGCAGTATGAGGGGTGAGTGAGGCAGTATGAGGAGTAGGTGAGGCAGTATGGGGGGTGAGTGAGGCAGTATGAGGAGTAGGTGAGGCAGTATGAGGAGTAGGTGAGGCAGTAAAAGGAGTAGGTGAGGCAGTATGAGGAGTAGGTGAGGCAGTATGAGGGGTAGGTGAGGCAGTATGGGGGGTGAGTGAGGCAGTATGAGGAGTAGGTGAGGCAGTATGGGGGGTAGGTGAGGCAGTATGAGGGGTAGGTGAGGCAGTATGGGGGGTGAGTGAGGCAGTATGAGGAGTAGGTGAGACAGTATGAGGAGTAGGTGAGGCAGTATGAGGAGTAGGTGAGGCAGTATGAGGAGTAGGTGAGGCAGTATGAGGGGTGAGTGAGGCAGTATAGGGGGTGAGTGAGGAAGTATGAGGAGTAGGTGAGGCAGTATGAGGAGTAGGTGAGGCAGTATGAGGAGTAGGTGAGGCAGTATGAGGGGTGAGTGAGGCAGTATAGGGGGTGAGTGAGGCAGTATGAGGAGTAGGTGAGGCAGTATCAGGAGTAGGTGAGGCAGTATGAGGAGTAGGTGAGGCAGTATGAGGAGTAGGTGAGGCAGTATGAGGGGTGAGTGAGGCAGTATGAGGAGTAGGTGAGGCAGTATGAGGAGTAGGTGAGGCAGTATGAGGAGTAGGTGAGGCAGTATGAGGGGTGAGTGAGGCAGTATAGGGGGTGAGTGAGGCAGTATGAGGAGTAGGTGAGGCAGTATGAGGAGTAGGTGAGGCAGTATGAGGAGTAGGTGAGGCAGTATGGGGGGGTGAGTGAGGCAGTATGAGGAGTAGGTGAGGCAGTATGAGGAGTAGGTGAGGCAGTATGAGGAGTAGGTGAGGCAGTGTGAGGAGTAGGTGAGGCAGTATGAGGGGTAGGTGAGGAAGTATGGGGGGTGAGTGAGGCAGTATGAGGAGTAGGTGAGGCAGTATGGGGGGTGAGTGAGGCAGTATGAGGAGTAGGTGAGACAGTATGAGGAGTAGGTGAGGCAGTATGAGGAATAGGTGAGGCAGTATGGGGGGTGAGTGAGGCAGTATGAGGAGTAGGTGAGGCAGTATGAGGAGTAGTTGAGGCAGTATGGGGGGTGAGTGAGGCAGTATGAGGAGTAGGTGAGGCAGTATGAGGGGTAGGTGAGGCAGTATGGGGGGTGAGTGAGGCAGTATGAGGAGTAGGCGAGGCAGTATGAGGAGTAGGTGAGGCAGTATGGGGGGTGAGTGAGGCAGTATAGGGGGTGAGTGAGGCAGTATGAGGAGTAGGTGAGGCAGTATGAGGGGTAGGTGAGGCAGTATGGGGGGTGAGTGAGGCAGTATGAGGGGTAGGTGAGGCAGTATGAGGGGTAGGTGAGGCAGTATGGGGGGTGAGTGAGGCAGTAGGAGGAGTAGGTGAGGCAGTATGGGGGGTGAGTGAGACAGTATGAGGGGTAGGTGAGGCAGTATAGGGGGTGAGTGAGGCAGTATGAGGGGTGAGTGAGGCAGTAGGAGGAGTAGGTGAGGCAGTATGGGGGGTGAGTGAGACAGTATGAGGGGTAGGTGAGGCAGTATGAAGAGTAGGTGAGGCAGTATGGGGGGTGAGTGAGGCAGTAGGAGGAGTAGGTGAGGCAGTATGAGGAGTAGGTGAGGCAGTATGGGGGGTGAGTGAGGCAGTATGAGTAGTAGGTGAGGCAGTATGAGGAGTAGGTGATTCAGTATGGGGGGTGAGTGAGGCAGTATGAGGAGTAGGTGAGGCAGTATGAGGAGTAGGTGAGGCAGTATGGGGGGTGAGTGAGGCAGTATGAGGAGTAGGGGAGGCAGTATGGGGGGTGAGTGAGGCAGTATGAGGAGTAGGTGAGGCTGTATGAGGGGTAGGTGAGGCAGTATAGGGGGTGAGTGAGGCAGTATGAGGAGTAGGTGAGGCTGTATGAGGGGTGAGTGAGGCAGTATGGGGGGTGAGTGAGGCAGTATGAGGAGTAGGTGAGGCAGTATGGGGGGTGAGTGAGGCAGTATGAGGAGTAGGTGAGGCAGTATGGGGGGTGAGTGAGGCAGTATGAGGAGTAGGTGAGGCAGTATAAGGGGTATGTGAGACAGTATGGGGGGGTAGGTGAGGCAGTATGGGGAGTAGGTGAGGCAGTAGGAGGAGTAGGTGAGGCAGTATGAGGAGTAGGTGAGGCAGTAGGAGGAGTAGGTGAGGCAGTATGAGGGGTAGGTGAGGCAGTATGGGGGGTGAGTGAGGCAGTATGAGGAGTAGGTGAGGCAGTATGGGGGGTGAGCGAGGCAGTATGAGGAGTAGGTGAGGCAGTATGAGGGGTAGGTGAGGCAGTATGGGGGGTGAGTGAGGCAGTATGAGGGGTAGGTGAGGCAGTATGGGGGGTGAGTGAGGCAGTAGGAGGAGTAGGTGAGGCAGTATGGGGGGTGAGTGAGGCAGTAGGAGGAGTAGGTGAGGCAGTATGAGGAGTAGGTGAGGCAGTATGAGGAGTAGGTGAGGCAGTATGGGCGGTGAGTGAGGCAGTATGAGGAGTAGGTGAGGCAGTATGGGCGGTGAGTGAGGCAGTATGAGGAGTAGGTGAGGCAGTATGGGGGGTGAGTGAGGCAGTATGGGGGGTGAGTGAGGCAGTATGGGCGGTGAGTGAGGCAGTATGAGGAGTAGGTGAGGCAGTATGGGCGGTGAGTGAGGCAGTATGAGGAGTAGGTGAGGCAGTATGGGGGGTGAGTGAGGCAGTAGGAGGAGTAGGTGAGGCAGTATGGGGGGTGAGTGAGGCAGTAGGAGGAGTAGGTGAGGCAGTATGGGGGGTGAGTGAGGCAGTATGAGGAGTAGGTGAGGCAGTATGGGGGGTGAGTGAGGCAGTATGAGGAGTAGGTGAGGCAGTATGGGGGGTGAGTGAGGCAGTATGGGGGGTGAGTGAGGCAGTATGATGAGTAGGTAAGGCAGTATGGGGGGTGAGTGAGGCAGTATGGCGGGTGAGTGAGGCAGTATGGGGGGGTGAGTGAGGCAGTATGGCGGGTGAGTGAGGCAGTATGGGGGGGTGAGTGAGGCAGTATGAGGAGTAGGTGAGGCAGTATGGGGGGTGAGTGAGGCAGTAGGAGGAGTAGGTGAGGCAGTATGAGGGGTGAGTGAGGCAGTATGAGGAGTAGGTGAGGCAGTATGGGGGGTGAGTGAGGCAGTATGAGGAGTAGGTGAGGCAGTATGGGGGGTGAGTGAGGCAGTATGAGGAGTAGGTGAGGCAGTATGGGGGGTGAGTGAGGCAGTATGAGGAGTAGGTGAGGCAGTATGGGGGGTGAGTGAGGCAGTATGGGGGGTGAGTGAGGCAGTATGGGGGGTGAGTGAGGGAGTATGAGGGGTAGGTGAGGTGGGAAGAAATTGCCGCTCAGTGCCACTGGTCAGCCTGGAAAATCTGTGCAGAGCCCACCCGGTGTCCCAGTTTCCCGCCTGCAGTGATGTCACTCCCTGGCCAGGTAGGTCCGATGGAGGAAGTTCCATCCTCGCTCTCCTCTTTCTCTGAATGTGGGCAAGCCTGACATTGATTGCTATGACCGCCGATGTCCTAGCAACCAATCACATGCTTGGGAAAAACAACAGGAAAGGCGCCTCTTAGTAAAACTGTATATTTAATGTTATATAAGCATTAAAAACACTCACATTAAAAACTTAGATAGTCCGGTGTGGGAAGTTCAGTATAGCCAAACAGGATTGCGTCCTCCTATGTCCACAGTCTTACTCCTCTATTGCTGACGGCTGGTCCGTGTGGTAAAAGCTTCCGGTATCAGTAAAGATCCAAAACGAGGCTTGGGCACCGCCGAGTAGTCAATTGGGAGGCTGGGACGCTGGAACGCACATCCAGAGTATGTGCTGTACTGCCGTAAGGCGACGCGTTTCAGAGCATGCGCACTCGGGCGCGCTCCTTTCTCAAGCTAGGGAATACAGGAAACTGCAGCCTATTTAAGTGCTCTAATGGCACCGCCACCTAGTGGATATAATCATAATTGCATAGGGAATACAGGTAATGTTACAGAAAGGGCCAAACGGAAAACACTATATATTAGCATTACAATTTGGGT
The DNA here is from genome assembly GCA_037952925.1 of Lithobates clamitans. Lineage (NCBI taxonomy): Eukaryota > Metazoa > Chordata > Amphibia > Anura > Ranidae > Lithobates > Lithobates clamitans. Next base: position 215,078 of record JBBGZY010002682.1, read on the forward strand.
ATTGTGTGCCTACTTGTTGTTGGTGTAAGATATTAATATATGTGTAATATTGTTATGTATGCTATCACTACTTATGGCAATTATTAATACATACTCTATATAGAATAACTGTGGTCGCGTTAAGCTAAATATTATGTAATTACCTAAATGGACTTAATAACTATGTATATGTGCAATATATGCAAAATAGAAGGTGATGGAGTTATGGGCACATTTATGCACAATGGCACTATCTAATGAAATGGTACTGATATAAATTGATAATAAATTAATAAAATAATTTAATTAATCAGTAAAAATCATTAATTTAAGATAAATTAAAGTTAAAATTAGAGCATATATATATATGTACTAAATGTATATAAAATGGTACTTTATGTTAAGATGAACCTCAACTGCTAATGGGAGGGCCTATTAGATATATGGCAGGGTAGTGGCAGGATTCTTACTTCATGGATATGTGTTCATATTCACTCTGGGTCAGTGTTATTACAGGATGGTGGATATCTCTATTTCCTCGTTGATTCCACCAGGATTTAGAACGTCCAAAGAATAAATCCAGAAAGTTTCTCTTTCACATAATCTGTGAAATCTTTCAGCTATGGGTAAATTTTTTGGCATTTGTTCAATAACCCATACTTCAAGACCTTCAGTGGAACTAGCGTGGTACTCACAGAAGTGGCGGGGGACACTATGTTTGTCCCTCCCGCCTTCTATCTTTCTTCTATGTTCCCCGAATCTTTGTCTAAGTGGGCGTATCGTGCGCCCCACATAGATAAGATTGCATGGGCAACTTAGGCCATAAACTACAAACTCCGAACCACAATTATAAAAATTGTCAAGTAGATAGGTTTTCCCTTTAGTGGTGAATTGTTTTTTACCATGTTTTACAAACATACACGTTTTGCACATGGTTTTCCTACATTGGAACATGCCCTTAAGAGGAATCATATGGGCCTGTGATGGTACGGTTTTTTTGATGGTTTTTAGTTTGCTGGGTGCTATTTGGTTTTTTATATTGGGGGCTTTTTTGTAAGTGATTTTAGGATAATTGGGTAAGACTGGTTTGAGATATGGGTCCTCAAGGAGGATGGGCCAATGTTTTCTAAATATTGCTTCCATTTTGGAGAATTTTGTGTGAAACCTAGTAATGAAACGTCCTGATGGATTTGATGCGTTTTCATTTTGATGTTTGGTAACAGGTATGGATTGCAAATAATATTTTTGCGCTTGGTCAACCAATGACTCTGGATACCCTTTGTCTTTAAGTTTTTTTCTTAGTAGATGACTTTGATCTATGTAGTCAGATGTTTGTGTACAGTTTCTCCGTAATCGGCAAAATTGCCCTTTAGGGATATTATTTTTCCATTTTTCATAGTGGCAACTTTTGTAATGCAGCAAAGAATTTCCTGCCGTGGGTTTGAAGAAGTTCCTTGCGTGTATTTCATTGCCAACGTGAAAAAGGTCAAGGTCAAGAAAAGCTAATCTCTCTTTGTCCATGACATGAGTGAAACTCAGGCCATGTGGATTATTATTGCAGTGGGCCACAAACTGGTTAACGACATCAGCTGGACCATCCCAAATAATAATAATGTCGTCTATGTAACGACCGTAAAAAATGAGATGCCTGAGGAACGGATTATTTTGCCAAATATATCCGTGTTCCCATAGTCCCATTGCTAAATTAGCATATGAGGGCGCAAAGTTGGCCCCCATAGCTGTCCCCTGGATTTGTAGATAATACTGTTCGTTGAAGGAAAAATAATTGTGGGTTAAACAATATTTGGCACAATCCAAGATAAACGTAGCCTGTTTGTTGCTCATATATGGGTCTTGGGATAAAAAATGATTGAGGGCTAATATTCCAAAGGTGTGAGGAATAGACGTGTACAATGAGTTCACGTCTAGTGATAACCAAATATATTGATCCTCCCATCTGTATGGTTTCAATAGATCTAATAGATGGGTACCATCTCGGATGTACGACTGCAGTCCCTGGGCTAGGGGCTGTAGATGGTGATCAATATATTTGGATAGGCCAGACGTGATGCTGTCCATGGCAGCGATTATGGGCCTTCCTGGGGGATTGGTCAGGTCTTTATGAACCTTGGGTATGTGGTAAAAGTATGGGGTGCGATAATAATCCTTCCGTAGGAAGGATGCCTCATTCTTATCAATGATATCTGAAAGAATAGCTCCATTGATGAGAAGATTTATGTCATTTTGGAATTCTGGTAGTGGGTCAGACCGTAACTTTTGATAGGTAGAACTATCTGCAATCACATGCTTGCCTTGCCTCCAGGCCCCGAATTTCAGAGAAGGAGCAGGGCAAGAATGGAGGAGGGGTAAGTCTGTGGAAAACACCACCCCTGCCGCTCAGCCTATATTGTCTGACAGATCTAAATGCTGAGGTTGAGCGGCTTGGCTCCATGCAGCAGCAGGGACTAACTGGGCATTTGGGCAGGGTGCTTTAGGGGGGTTCAGACCACCCTAACCCCCCCCTTATCTAAGTCCCTGCGGCAGAGAGTAGGGAAACCAATTGCTGTGGCTGCGCCCTATGCGGCTGCCTAGTTCGCCTGGCGGTAGCGCCGGCCTTGGGTATAGGGTATGGGTCATTCTTTTTTATGACTGTGATCAATGTTATGTTGCCCAGAGGATAGCAATAGACTATAAGGTGCTGGGGCCCTATAATGGTTTGACTATAGGGCCCTCCTGTCATTTAATGCTGCCGTGCTCTGCGTTAGCACATAACACACGCGGTGAATATTACGCCTTCCACTGAACAAATTTGCTTTCCATCATTCGTAAATAACTGACTTATCTTCACTCATCTGACAAATATAATCCAGCGACATTATGACTTATGAGAAATACTTCACTTCCACTCCAATCAATTATTCTGTGACTCACTCCGGCTAACAAGTTCCAACTGTCATGTAATCTCAGAATATGAAGGGCACACGCCCTGCCACTGACAGCTGCAATCTCATCAAATATTCACTTTAAAGGAACAGCAAACCTAAAACAACAAGATTTGATGGTAAAGTCCCAGTTATAAAAAACACAAACTCATACCAAGATATACAACTTCCTGTAGAGCCCACTGCTCCATGAAAGCCTCCAATATGGGCTAGAGGAGATTAAATGCATATTTACCAACATTATGGCCCCAAGTACCGGGACACTGTGAACCCTGCCCACAGACCGCATTTTATCCTCCAACTTTCCAGATGGGTGCACCCAAATAACACCCAGTTTATCCATTGGTTTTGCCCAGACATTCTTCTAAATATTCAGAGACTACTCATCACATCCACTTTACTGGTTGGTACCGCCAAGACTCTGCCTCTAAATAGACAGGGACTACCCATCACATCCACTTTACTTGTTGGTACCGCCAAGACTCTGCCTCTGAATAGACAGGGACTACCCATCACATCCACTTTACTGGTTGGTACCGCCAAGACTCTGCATCTAAATAGACAGGGACTACCCATCACACCCACTTTTCTAGTTGACCCTAACCAGACTCTACCTTAAATATGTTGGAACCACCCATCATACCCACTTTACTGGTTGGTCCTACCCAGGCTCTACCTCTAAATATGCAAAGACCACCCATCACACCCACTTTACTGGTTGGTCCCACTAAGATGCTACCTCTACATTTTCAGGAACCATCTATCGCACCCACTTTATTGGTTTGTCCTAACCAGACTCTAAATATGCTGGAACCACCCATCACACCCAATATACTGGTTGCTCCCACTAGGACGCTACCTCTACAGTCGCAAAAACCACCCATCACGCCGACTTTACTGGTTGCTCCCACTAAGATGCTACCTCTACATTTGCAAGAACCACCCATCATGCCCACTTTACTGGTTTCTCCTACTAAGATGCTACCTCTACATTTGCAAGAACCACCCATCACTCTCACTTTACTGGTTGGTCCTAACCTGACTCTACCTCTAAATGTGCTAAAACCACTAATCACACCCACTATACTGGTTGCTCCTACTAAGACACTACCTCTACATTTGCAAGAACCACCCATCACTCGCACTTTACTGGTTGGTCCTAACCAGTCTCTAACTCTAAATATACTAGAACCACTAATCACACCCACTGTACTGGTTGCTTCTACTGAAACACTACCTCTACATTTGCAAGAACTGCCCATCACGCCCATTTTACTGGTCGGTCCTAACCAGACTCTACCTCTAGATATGCGGGAACCACTAATCACACCCACTATACTGGTTGCTTCTACTAAGACGCTACCTCTATATTTTCAAGAACCACCTATGATGCCCACTTTACTGGTTGGTCCTAACCAGACTCTACCTCTAGATATGCCAGAAACCACCCATCACACACACTTTACTGGTTGGTCCCACTAAGACGCTACCTCTACAATCGGAGGAACCACCCATCACACACACTTTACTGGTTGGTCCCACTAAGATGCTACCTCTACAATCGCAGGAACCACCCATCACGCCCATTTTATTGGTTGGTCCCACCCATACTCTACCTCTAAATATGCAGAGACCACTCATCACACCCACTTTACTGGTTGCTCCCACACAGACTCTAACTGTAAATATACAGAGGCCACCCATCACACCCACTTTACTGGTTGTTCCCCACCCAGGTTTCACCTCTAAATATGCAGAGACTACCCATCACATCCACTTTTACTGGTTTGTCCCACTGGAACCAACAAAAGAATGGGCACACCGACCTAGTGCATTACCGACATAACAATTGTATTATAAAATATAAAAGGTATTCTACTTACAAGCTTTCAGAGGATACCCCATCAACCCCTTCCATACCTGGGAAATTGATTGTACGCAACTCTTCTTGACTTGGTGTGTGGAAGGAAACCAGAATACCCTAGCAGAGGGAGAACATGCGAACTCCATGGAGATAGTGTCCTCTTTGGGATTCAAACTGAGACACCCAGTGTAGGAAGGTAGAAGCACTAACCACTGAGACACTGCCCCTTTATTATCAACAATTGTTGAACCTGTTCTGAAAAAATGAACTGTGCAAATAAAAAATTGTTCACATACAGTATATAAGCCTACAAAAATTCTTTATGTCTGGAGATCTCAGCTATGGGCAGCTCTTCTCTGGTTTATTAAGAAGATCTACCCACGCCTGCATTGAAAACACACGAGCCTAAGCAGTTTGGGATTACGCCAACACAATTTACTAAAGTTAAATAAACATTCCTCCAGTCGTATCAGCCTATTACCAAAACATCCATTGCCTCATCTCCCAGGAGCAGGCACCCAGGGACCTTGTAACTGCATTAAATTATTTTTAATGTTAGATTTTTTCTACTCATTATGGTGAATGCTTTGGTCTAGGAAATATGCCATGGCAAGGTAAAAATTAAAGCAGAACTTTACTTAAAAAAATTATATCCCACCGGTTAGATCCCTTCCCCAAGCCGGGGGGGGATACTGATTAGTAGTAGTCAGTACCCACTCCAACTGCAATCTTCACCTAGGCGAGAATGTCCCCGCCTTACCCCCTCCCCTACTTCCACAGCCTCTTGGGTAATGTCCCATGTACCAGGAGGCGCCGGCTGTTATTTCTCAGGAAGCCACAAAGGGCTTCCATATCCAAAATGGCGGTACCGGGACAGTAAGAAAAACCGGCTGCAGGACGACAGGCGAGTACCTGAAGTTTGAAAGTCAGCAGCTACAGTTCCTTAGCTACAGCAATTGAAGTTCCTCTTTAAATATTGCCTTCTCCTATTGAATTTATTTTTACTGTATAATCATTTTATTGATAACATCTTTTCCTATTCCTTCCAATAATTTTTGCATTGCTTTGTGTGATGGACCGTCCAACACCCAGCTTGGGCGCTTCAGTCAAGATATAGCTTCCTCCGGGTCTGGACCCAGAAACCAGGCATTAAAGCTGACTATTGCACCCAGGATACTGTGCCTTGAAAAAGTATTCGCACCCCTTACATTTTGCCATGTTACAACCAAAAGCGTTAACGTGTTTTATTGGGATTTTTTGTGATAGACCAACACAAAGCAGCACATAATTGTGAAGTGGAAGGAAAATGATAAATGGTTTTTAATTTTTTTACAAATAAATATCTGAAAATTGTGGCGTGCATTTGTATTCAGCCCCCTTTACTCTGATACCCCCTAACTAAAATCTAGTGGAACCAATTGCCTTCATAAGTCACCTAATTAGTAAATAGAGTCCACCTGTGTGTAATTTAATCTCAGTATAAATACAGCTGTTCTGTGAAGCTCCCAGAGGATTGTTAGAGAACCTTAGTGAACAAACAGCATCATGAAGGCCAAGGAACACACCAGACAGGTCAGGGATAAAGTTGTGGAGAAGTTTAAAGCAGGGTTAGGTTATAAAAAAATAACCCAAGTTTTGAACACCTCGCAGAGCACTGTTCAATCCATCATCCGAAAATGAAATGATTGTGGCACAACTGCAAACCTACCAAGACATGGCCGCCTAAACTGACAGGCCGGGCAAGGAGAACATTCATCAGAGAAGCAGCCAAGAGGCCCATGGTGACTCTGGAGGAGCTGCAGAGATCCACAGCTCAGGTGGGAGAATCTGTCCACAGGACAACTATTAGTCGTGTTCTCCACAAATCTGACCTTTATGGAAGAGTGGCAAGAAGAAAGACATTGTTGAGAGAAAGCCATAAGAAGTCCTGTTTGCAATTTGTGAGAAGCCATGTGGGGGACACGGCAAACATGTGGAAGAAGGTGCTCTGGTCAGATGAGACCAAAATTGAACTTTTTGACCTAAAAGCAAAATGCTATGTGTGGCAGAAAACTAACACTGCACATCACCCTGAACACACCATCCCCACTGTGAAACATGGTGGTGGCAGCATCATGTAGTGAGGATGCTTTTCTTCAGCAGGGACAGGGAAGCTGGTCAGAGTTGAAGCGAAGATGGATGGAGACAAATACAGGGCAACCTGTTAGAGTCTGCAAAAAGATTTGAGACTGGGGCAGAAATTCACCTTCCAGCAGGACAACGACCCGAAACATACAGCCAGAGCTACAATGGAATGGTTTAGATCAAAGCATATTCATGTGTTAGAATGGCCCAGTCAAAGTCCAGACCTAAATCCAATTGAGAGTCTGTGGCAAAACTTGAAAATTGCTGTTCACAAACACTCTTCATCCAATCTGACAGAGCTTGAGATCATAGGTGTGTGCAGCCTATTGCATTAGGGTGTGCACCCTTAAGCTCAAACACACATGCATGTGCGGGTGTCTACATATACATGACCCCGGCACATTGATCTCCCTGCCGGCACAGTGAAAGAGAAGAGCATAAACACTTCTCTTATGGCAGAGCCCTGTTTCCGCTGCTACACAGAGCGATAACACTAATGTGCACGGGGTGATTAGGGTGTCCCTGGGCACACCCGGCACACCCTGTGCACACGCATATACTTGAGATATTTTTTTGCAAAGAAGAATGGGCAAAAATGTCCCTCTCTAGATGTGCAAAGCTGGTAGAGACATCCCCAAAAAGACTTGCAGCTGTAATTGCAGTGAAAGGGGGTTCTACAACATATTGACTCAGGGGGGCGCCATACAAATGTACCCCTCACACTTTTCACATATTTATTTGTAAAAAAAACTTAAAAACCATTTATCATTTTTCCTTCCACTTCACAATTATGTGCCACTTTTTGTTGGTCTATCACATAAAATCCCAATCAAATACACTTACATTATTGAAATACAATTTCAGGGGGTATGAATACTTTTTCAAGGCGCTGTACTAGGCGACGCTAGCTTAGGTGCAAACAGAAACTCACTTTTTTGTAAAATCACACAGAATATAAAGCACACCAGATCAGGTGAGCCTAATCACATTATCGTATGCAAAGGAAACTTTATACAGGAATATAATTAACATAGCTAAGGAACAGTCAACATAAACAGTATGCTAATCCACCTCCAGCAACTAATAGCTGACAGTGATCTAATTAACATGTACGAATTAACAACTAGTCACTTAAACCAGCCTAGGTGACCAGACTGTCTGGCATCCGACCTAACAACCTTGTATATAAGGTAAATTACACATTATTATAAGAATAAGCACATAACATCCCACAATGGTGCTATAACAAGGTAAAGTGAGCACAATATCAATCACATCTCCAAGAGATGATCAGACAGACAGAAACAACAGGTGACTCAATTAACAATAGGAATGCACACCTAAGAGGCACACAATAGGAGAGACACAAACTTGTGTAATCTGTCCGCTAGACACTTAACAGATACCATAGATTATATCAGGAGATCCAGCATCAGGTTGGTTTGAGGTAATGATATTAACATCTGCTCTGAGTATCACAATCTAAAGCAGTCATTGCTGGTTTTGAGCATAGAGGCACTTATATGTATCTGGGTCCTAGGTTCCCAGAGTCTGTGTGTTTTGGGGAGACATGGACTTGAATCACAAACAAGATCACTACAAGGGTCCCCCATTCACACCCCCCCCCAAAGAGTAGTGTTCCCTTAAAAGCTAAGGCCAGTCATCAGTAGGCAAGAGGCCACCCTGCAGTCCCATCCAAAAGCCTCTGTCACAGTTTGGTCTGTCACACTTTGTGACTAAGGACGAGTGGAAAAAGGTTCAAATTTTTTTGTGGACATTTTCCAAATCTTCCCAATTCCTTTGGGCAAAATTTCACCAAAATTAGGTATTTTTTTGACTTGTGCTGCCCTCAAAAATTCCACTCGCCTGCTCACATTTTGCGAGTAGAATATGAGCGCTGTCGAGGAAGGGCTGCCTGGGCGCGCGCGGGGGGGGGGGGGGTTGGCGAGCACCGTCAGTAGGCAGGTTGTATGGGAGTCCTTCTCCCAACGTTTGTGGAGGGGAAGAGAGGAGAGCAGGTGGCCGGATATGGGAGTCCTTCTCCCAACGTTTGCAGAGGGGAAGAGAGAAGAGCAGGCGGCCGGATCATCAGAGCGCCGAGGAACATCACTAGCAGCTTTCATTTTAATAGCAGTGTGTTCTCCGCACTCGCTGTCACACACAGCCCGCCCCCTGGTCCCGGGACTTTAGTAGAAAGATCACCCGTCCAATCCCGGGATGAGTGACGTGTATCAAAGTTCCCCCGGCCAGGGGGCGGGGCTGTATGTGACGCCGACCGGCGGGAACACACTTCTATTGAAATGAAAGCTGTTTCAGTGATGTCCCTCTGTGCTCTGATTATCCGGCCGGCAATCCTCTTCTTCTCCTGTGTTTCCCTGCATGGTGGACAAAGGCAAGCTGCATCATGCACACAGGTAGGCTGCATAATGGACACAGGTAGGCTGCATTATTGGACACAGGCAGGCTGCATTGATGGACACAGGTGAGGCTGCATGATGGACACAGATTGGTTGCATTGATGGACACAGGTAGGTTGCTCTGATGGACACAGGTAGGTTGTATTGATGGACACAGGTGAGGCTGCATTGATGGACACAGGTGAGGCTGCATTGATGGACACAGGTGAGGCTGCATTGATGGACACAGGTGAGGCTGCATTGATGGACACAGGTGAGGCTGCATTGATGGACACAGGTGAGGCTGCATTATTGGGCACAGGTGAAGCTGCACTGATGGGCACGGATAAAGTTGTTAATATTTATTTTTAGAACTTAATTCTGCATAAAACATTTAAGTGTCATTTCATGAGATAATTTACGAGGGCGTGTTTAGGGGCGGAATTAGGGGCGGGGCAGGGTAGAGGTTGGGTGGGGCAACTGGTGGCGTGTAACCCTTGAGGCCTGGCTAGTAGCTCAGGACTTGAAATTTTAAGACCCGGACTAGTACATTATGTATGGTATATGATGAAAACCATCAAATAATAAAATAGAACAAAGAATTACAAAGGAAAAATTCTTGAGTGTTTTCTCTTTTGTGGCTATTTTTGGAGTATTTTTTTTTGTATTGATTAAAAAATTCACATACCAACAAACTACAACAAAGAAAACAGAATGCACAAAATAAATCACTCAGAATCCTTTAAAGAGCGCTGTAGCTTTGAAAAACTACCTAAAACCATATAACTTTATCTCTTCTATGGACTGTAATGCATTTCCTTGAATTGGCAAAATTTGCCAAAATGCTGGAAAAAGACTATCTATCTATTCCAAATGATAAACAGCCGTAAGCTCAGTATCATCCAATTGCAGTAGTATTTATTGGTTACAGGGTGAATACAACATGAATATGCTTACGTGTTTCGGCTGTGAGGCCTTAGTCATACCTATGACTAAGGCCTCATTGACAAAATGCATAATTGTATTCATGTTGTATTTACCCCGCAACCAAAAAATACTTCTGCAATTGGATGATACTGAGCTTATGGCTGTTTATCTCTTTAAATCTGTATATTGAGTGCTAGTGGAGACACCGAGAGCCTGAACACTGGTTCCTCAGCTTCCTCATGCTGATAAAAGTGATGATTCTTTTTGTATCTATCTTATTATCTGTTATGATTCAATCTATATATACACTATATAAACTGGACTTTGCAAAGTGCACAGTCTTTTTCCCTTTAGTAAATCAACCCCTATACTGTCAAAAAAATTGGGACACCTGCCTTTACACGCACATGACTTTTATGGACCTCCCAGTCTTAGTCCGTAGGGTTCAATATTGAGTTGGCCCCACCCTTTACAGCTATAACAGCTTCAACTCTCCTGGGAAGGCCGTCCACAAGGTTTAGGAGTGTGTCTATGGGAATGTTTGATCATTCTTCCAGAAGCGCATTTGTGAAGTCAGGCGGTGATGTTTGACGAAAGACCTGGCTCTCAGTCTCCGCTCTAATTCACTCCAAAGGTGTTTTATCGGGTTGAGGACAATTTCATGCTCCCAACTTGTGGGAACCGTTTGGGGATGGCCCCTCTTCCTGTTCCAACATGACTGTGCACCAGTGCACAAAGCAAGGTCCTTAAATTTGGGAGCATAAAATTGTCTTGGTATGCTAATGCCTTAAGAGTACCCGTCACTGGAACCCAACCCCTGAAAAACAACCACACCATACAGTTCCCCTCTCCACCAAATGATTTTGAGACGTAGCTAATATTTTTAAAATACTTTCGGAAATATAGTGGGTTTGGGGTGGAGGAACCTGCACAGAGTTCTGACCTCAACCCGATAGAACACCTTTGGGATGAATTAGAGCGGAGAATGCGAGCCAGACCTTCTCGTCCATCCGTGGCTGACCTCACAAATGCGCTTCTGGAAGAATGGTCAAACATTCCCATAGACACACTCCTAAACCTTGTGGACGGCCTTCCCAGAAGAGTTGAAGCTGTTATAGCTGAAAAGGGTGGGCCAACTCAATATTGAACCCTACGGACTAAGGCTGGGATGCCAATAAAGTTCATGGGCGTGTAAAGGCAGGTGTCCCAATACTTTTGACAACATAGTGTATATTTAATTTATTTCCTCTCTCTCTTGATCTATATATATATATAGATATATATATAGATCTATATCTATAGATATATATAGATATAGATCTATCTATATCTATATCTATATATATATATATATATATATATATATATATACACAGTATCTATCTATCTATCTATCTATCTATCTATCTATCTATCTATCTATCTATCTATCTATCTATCTATCTATCTATCTATCTATCTATCTATCTATCTATCGATAAGATAGATAGATAGATAGATAGATAGATAGATAGATAGATAGATAGATAGATAGATAGATAGATAGATAGATAGATAGATAGATAGATAGATAGATAGATAGATAGATAGATAGATAGATGGATACTTCTATATATAGATATATATAAACAATGCTGACAGTCACATATAGCTGAGATTACACATATATAATAGCTGTCACCTCTGTCATGTGTCTTACAAGTACCCCATGGTGATCACAGAGCATTATATATATATTCCATAAATATATCAATATGATTTCCCTTAATTATAGTGTAGAGCAATAAAAACTTCCATTAAACAGATCTCCCATCAGCACACACCGCACGCTGCTCATACACAAGCATACATATGAATGTTGTAGTCAGCCAACTGGAAAATGTTCCTACAGCTCAGGCAGTGCAGACGTGTGTGGTGACCCTCTGTAATAGGTGTATATATATATGTATATCTGAGAGATGCAGGATATGTTTTCCATTAGTAATATGTTTTAAACTCTCTTTATGAGATTTCAGTAGCTGATCCCTTCTGCTTATCCATTTTTCATCTTCCCTTTTAGTTGTAGCTGAGTGCCTCCCAGCGTCAGTACCTTCCCCGGAATGCTGCTCCTCGTGGTATTTTGGTGACCGGTGCCCTTTAAGAGGGTGAAAGGGTGTCCTATGAAGCGGTTCTAAGTAACGTGGCGTTGTGCATGCGTGTAAGTATGAGTGACTTCTCTATTGTTTGCGCTCATTTCTGGCCTTCCTTCCTGTCGAGTCCCCGATGACCCGCGCCGGAGCGTATAAAAATACAAAAATATGCTGACCATAAATTGTAATGTCCTAAAACATCTCCGCGCTGACAGACAGACTTACAGGAGGACAGGAACATGTTTGTGATATTTCCAGACTCGGTGATGGTTCAAATATTTATCCATCATCTTCTTGAGCTCGGATTCCCCCTCCGTCCCTCGAAACTAGACCATGGATTCAATGTTATTTCACATTACAGATCTGGAGAAATAAAGATTCCCTTTATAGTGTACAAAAGTACACTATATTGTCAAAAGTATTGGGACACCTGCCTTTACACGCACATGAACTTTAAACCCTTTCATGACTAAGCCTATTTTTGAAATTTGGTGTTTACAAGTTAAAATCCGTATTTTTTGCTAGAAAATTACTTAGAGTTCCCAAACATTATATATATTTTTTTAGCAGAGAATCTAGAGAATAAAATGGCGATTGTTGCAATATTTTTTATCACACTGTATTTGTGCAGCGGTGTTTTAAACGCAAATTTTTGGCAAAGGGACACTTTCATGAATTTTAAAAAATCCAAACAGTAAAGTTACCCCAATTTTTTTGTATAATGTGAAAGATGATGTTACGCCGAGTAAATAGATACCAAACATGTCACCCTTTATAATTGCACGCACTTGTGGAATGGCTACAAACTACGGTACCTATGAATTTCCATAGGCGACGCTTTAAAATTTTTTTACGGTTACCAGGTTTGAGTTACAGAGGAGGTCTAGGGCTAGAATTATTGCTCTCGCTCTGACGATCGCGGCAATACCTCACATGTGTGGTTTGAACACCGTTTACATATGCGGGCGCGACTTCCGTATGCGTTTTCTTCGCTGCGCGAGCTCGCGGGGACAGGGGCACTTTAAAAAATTTTTTTTTTTTTTTATTTATTTTATTTATTTTTTTACTTTATAAATTGTGTTTTAAATTTTTTTTTTTTTTTTTTACTTTTATTGCTGTCACAAGGAATGTAAACATCCCTTGTGACAGTAATAGGTGGTGACAGGTACTCTTTATGGAGGGATGGGGGGTCTAAAAGACCCCCCATCCCTCCTTTACACTTCAAAGTATTCAGATCGCCGAAAACGGCGATTCTGAATACTGTGTACTTTTTTAAATTCGGCGCCATTGGCAGCCGAGTAAACGGGAAGTGACGTCATGACGTCGCTTCCGCGTTTACAACGAGAAGGCTGGAACGAAGCCGCTCACAGCTTCGTTCCAGCCCGCCCCCAGCCGCCGAAGGTACCTGATTGGACACCGGGCTTCCCGATCGCACGGGAGGCCCGGTAACAGCGGCGGGAGGCGGCGGAAGGGGGGGGATGTCCCCTCCCGCTCCTCCGGTATAACAACCGAGCGGCTTTTAGCCGCATCGGTTGTTATACTCGGGTAGCCGATCGCCCGCTGTAAACAACGGTACCGGGATGATGCCTGCAGCTGCGGGCATCATCCCGGTATAACCCCGGAAAGCCGAGTACGCATATCTGCGTACGGTCGGCGGGAAGGGGTTAATGGCATCCCAGTCTTAGTCTGTAGGGTTCAATATTGAGTTGGCCCACCCTTTGCAGCTATAACAGCTTCAACTCTTCTGGGAAGGCCGTCCACAAGGTTTAGGAGCGTATCTATGGGAATGTTTGACCATTCTTCCCGAAGTGCAGGCCAGGTACTGATGGGGACAAGAAGGCCTGGCTTGCAGTCTCTGCCATAATTCAGGTGTTCTATTGGATTGAGGTCTGTGCAGGCCAGTCAAGTTCCTCCACCCCAAACCTGCTAATCCATGTCTTTATGGACCTTGCTTTGTGCACAGGGCCGTCTTTAGCGCAGGGCAATTGGGGCACTTGCCCTGGGCCCAATCCTTGTGGGGGGCCCGCGCTAGCCGTGAATTGGGGCCCCGATGACAGCTTACCAGAGCGCACAGAGGATACGGGAGGATGTATCCTGCGCTAGCCAGCTCAGAGGGGGCGGGCTCCACTGACGCTCTGACCCCGCCTACGTGCAGCCTGTATACTCAGAAAAGAGCGTCTGTAGTGAGAGCCAGTGATCGGAGTGGGAGCGTCAGTGGAGCTCCTGGCTCCGCCCCCTCTATACTGGCTGGTGAATACAGAGGTCCAGGGGCGGGGCCGGGAGCTCCAATGACACTCCCACTCCGATCACTGGCTCTCGCTACAGACGCTCTATTCCGAGTACACAGGCTGCACATGGGCGGGGTCAGAGCGTCAATGGAGCTCCCGGAACTGCTCCTCTCAGCTGCCTAGCGTGGGAATACAGTATCCCGTGTCCTCTGTGCGCTCTGCAAAGCTGTCATCGGTTGTAACCTCTAGAAACCAGCCAGTGAGCACTAAGGATAGGTTGTAACCTCTAGAAACCAGCCAGTGAGCACTAAGGATAGGTTGTAACCTCTAGAAACCAGCCAGTGAGCACTAAGGATAGGTTGTAACCTCTAGAAACCAGCCAGTGAGCACTAAGGATAGGTTGTAACCTCTGGCAAACAATTGCAATCGCTGCGTGATCTGCTGTAGTAAACTGATTTTGAGTCTACCTGCTATTTTTTGTATGTCTCAGAATGGAGGGGGGGGGGGGGGCAAGAAAATGTTTGCCCAGGGCCCAATCAAAATTAAAGACGGCCCTGTTTGTGCACTGGTCCAAATCATTTGGTGGAGGGGGGATTATGGTGTGGGGTTGTTTTTCAGGGGTTGGGCTTGGCCTCTTAGTTCCAGTGAAGGGAACTCTTAAGGCGTCAGCATACCAAGACATTTTGGACAATTTCATGCTCCCAAATTTGTGGGAACGGTTTGGGGATGGTCCCTTCGTTTTCCAACATGACTGCGCACCAGTGTACAAAGCAAGGTCCATAAAGACATGGATGAGCGAGTTTGGGGTGGAGGAACTTGACTGGCTGCACCAACATCAGTGCCTGACCTCACGAATGCACATCTGGAAGAAGATAAGCAATGTATTGCTTTCTGTGTAAAAATAAGAAGGAATGGCACTTAGAGCAACTGCTCCAGTGGTTGTTGGTATTTTTGTATAATATTTTAAAAATTTGAGAATTTTCTTTCTATAAATGTGCAAATCAGTTCCTGAAGCTGGTGCATATTCACTCACCCACCAACCTCCATCATTGTCCCGACCGGCGGCCAGTCGATCAGAGGTTATCATTTCATATTGCCCGTTCTACTTATAAATTCCATTAACATGGGCTGAGCTCTGGGCTAGGTTCGAACCTCAAAGGTGATCAGATGCCAAACTCTATTGAAAACAATGGGAGTCCAATATGTCAAATTAGAAATGTCCATTTCCTGGGCTACTAGGCAAAGGGGTGTAAAACATTATCATGGGTAGGGGGGGGGGGGTCATTGCCCTGGGGAACATGTAAAAACTTTTTTTTATTGTAAATGTCACTTTTGCTGTACAGCTTTTCTTTAATTTTTTTTATTCAGTCTGGAATTATATTGCATGAGGTCCACATAGAAGTCCATACCAGAGCTTCAGACTCGTGATCTGAACATGCAGCCTGGCTAGACCCCCAAGGAGGTCCATCACCACCACCTACTGTTGGGTTTTACCCACTAGCAATGATCCCTTCCTTACTCCCCACGCAACCACCTACAATCTACTAGCGACAAAGCGAATCAGTCCACAGGGGTCTCCAATCCAACTCCAATTGGCCATTTGGGGGCATTATTGTCACTACTGCATTAATGTCACTACTAGCCTCGCCCCTTTGCTTAAGTTGGGGGGGGGGGGGGGATTCTCAGTGTTATCAGCGGTTCCTAGGGACGCGGCAGGTGCAAGCATTCCATTCCTAACATGTATCTATACTCCAATCTCCAGAAGTGCTCACCTATCTGAAGGCCTAGGCACTAGGTCACACAACCTAAGCTAAAAGGGAGTATTATAGCACTGCTCCTCCCCAGGGTCGTCTTTAACGTGGGGCAAAAGAGGCAGCTGCCCCTGGCCCAGTCCTTGAGCCCACGCCAGTGACTGAACTACCAGGGTCGCAGGCCCGGGTCCGCTGCCTGAACATAGTACACTCAAGTCACTGCCACACAGCCCACTCACCCAGCCTCTTCGCAGCCACCCATTGAGTTCACAGCTGCAGGCAGCTTGAGCATGGCCATTGGGGGGCAGAAAGTAGAGGCCAGCTGACCCGTAAAAGGGAGGAGCTGGAGGAGGTTTCCGCTGTGTTAAGAGACCCCATCTCGTGGTCTCAGAAAAGGTGTCACTGCAGACACATGGAGGGAGCCGTAGAGACATAGAGGGGGAACCGAGTTGACAAACGAGAGCCACTGATGACTGATCCCATCTCTGCCCAGCACTGCCACTGAACCCAATCCTCCCACCAATACTGCCACTGATCCCATCAACTCCCCAGCACTGCCACTGAACCCAATCCCCCACCACCACTGCCACTGATCCCATCAACTCCCCAGCACTGCCGCTGAACCCAATCCCCCACCACCACTGCCACTGATCCCATGAACTCCCCTGCACTGCCACTGAACCCAATCCCCCACCACCACTGCCACTGAACCCAATCCCCCACCACCACTGCCACTGAACCCAATCCCCCACCACCACTGCCACTGATCCCATCAACTCCCCAGCACTGCCGCTGAACCCAATCCCCCACCACCACTGCCACTGATCCTATCAACTCCCCTGCACTGCCACTGAACCCAATCCCCAACCACCACTGATCCCATCAACCCCCCAGCACTGCCACTGAACCCAATCCTCCCACTGCCACTGATCCCATCAACTCCTCAGCACTGCCACTGAACCCAATCCCCCACCACCACTGCCACTGATCCCATCAACTCCCCAGCACCGCCACTGAACCCAATCCCCCACCACCACTGCCACTGATCCCATCAACTCCCCAGCACTGCCACTGAACCCAATCCCCCACCACCACTGATCCCATCAACCCCCCAGCACTGCCACTGAACCCAATCCTCCCACTGCCTCTGATCCCATCAAATCCCAAGCACTGCCACAAAACCCAAACCCCACCACCATTGCCACTGAACCCATCAACTCCCCAGCACTGCCACTGAACCCAATCCCCCATCACCACTGCCACTGATCCCATCAACTCCCCAGCACTGCCACTGAACCAAATCTCCAAGCACCACTGCCACTGACCCCATTAACTCCCCAGCACTGCCACTGAACTAAATCTCTAACCACAACTGCCACTGACCCCATTAACTCCCCAGCACTGCCACTGAACCCAATCCCCCCACCACCACTGATCCCATCAACCCCCTAGCACTGCCACTGAACCCAATCCCTCACCACTACTGCCACTGATCCCATCAACCCCCCAGCACTGCCACTGAACCAAATCCCCAACCACCACTGCCACTGATCCCATCAACCCCCCAGCACTGCTACTGAACCCAATCCCCCCACTGATCCCATCAACCCCCTAGCACTGCCACTGAACCTTTGAACCCTCCAGCACTGCCACTGATCATACCCTCCCCCCGCAGCACTGCTACTGATTTCATCCTTCCCAACACCCTTACCAACACTGCCATTCATCCCATCCCTCCCCAGCACTGCCACTGACCCCTTAATCCCCCCTGCACTGTCACTCAAGAAAATGTTTGTCCTTGGTCCAATCAATATTAAAGACGGCCCTGCTCCTCCCCTTTCCCCAGGGATCACATGACCCGATGTCTAGGCCAGTTTTAAAGGCTTTTATGTTGATCCTGAGGATAGGTCGCTGTGGGTGAATACAGCAGACATTTAGTGACACATAAACAAGGAGCGGACGTGCCGGGAAATATTTTATAGGCAGGTTGTGGCCATTATTTCTGTTAAAACAGGTTTTTGTTTCCTGACAGGTGTCATGACGGAGGCCGTGTTATGAGTAGAAGTGAGAGTGATGTGAGTGTAGGGTGTCAGATCCGGGTGATCACTGATATAACAGAGGGCGAGGCCGGCTCTATAGATATATAAAACCACCTACTGGACTTGGATGTCTTCAGAAGCCATGAACTCATCTATCATGTTATTGTATCCTCCAGAAAGCTGAAATCTGAAATCAACATTTCGGTGTGATTGGCTTTTCTGTACACTAATGTACTGCAGTGGGAAAAAACTAAAAATAAACTTCTTAGAATTCAAGATTCAAGTCATTAAAGTGTTACTAAACCCACAACAGTAAAATCAGTCTGTATATGCAATAAAGCGTGCTTGTTATACTCAGTGTGGAACCTAAGGAGTTAATCCTCTGCATTGTGTAAAAAAGGTTGTTTGATCCCGTCTTCTCTGATCCTCCCCTTCTTCTACTGTCCCCAATCTATCTTCTATAGAACAGAGCCCTTTCTTGCATATACTCAGTTTGGTGTGTATTGCTAGAGAGTTTTTTTTTTTTTTGGGGAGAGTGCATGTGATCAGCACAGGGCCAATCAGCACTTTCCAGAGAAAGGGTCAGGGGTCCTGCAGCCTCATAGGACAGTCAGAGAAGAATGAAAACTCCTCCTACAAGCTTTAACCAGACACTGATAGAAGTCACAAGACTGCTATATACTGCTAATGAGAAAGGGTAGTTAGCAGTTTATAATTACTAAGATAATTACATTTCCATGTTCTGTGTACTGTGGGAGACCAGATATAATGAATGCAGGGTCCTGGGTTTTGTGACACTTTAACCTTTACTAAAAAAATCATTCTTGGACTCTCTTGAGTAGTTGCGGTGAACAACACACATAGAGTTGCCACTTAATCCTTTTAAAACCGAACACATATGAATTACACTTGTTCTGCGGCAAGTTAGGGTGGTAATTAAACTCACTTGGCGCCTTATCTGCATCAAACTAGCCTCAGAACCCGTGTAATTCATATGTGTCCGGGTTTAACACTTAAGTCTCTTGTGTGACCCACATTCTGTAGGTAGCAGCAGGTAGAGGTAGAAGCTCATTTGTGAGGTCAGGTACCGTTGGACGAGAAGGCCTGGCTTGCAGTCTCCACTGTAATTCATCCCAAAGATGTTCTATTGGCCTGAGGTCAGGACTCTGTGCAGGACAGTCAAGTTCCTCCACCCCAGACTCGCTCATCCATGTCTTTATGGACCTTGCTTTGTGCACTGGTGCACAGTCATGTTGGAACAGGAAGGGGCCGTCCCCAAACTGTTCCCACAAAGTTGGGAGCATGAAATTGTCCAAAATGTCTTGGTATGCTGACCCCTTAAGAGTTCCTTTCACTGAAACTAAGGGGCCAAGCCCAACCCCTGAGAATCAGCCCCACACCATAATCCCCCCTCCACCAAATGATTTGCACCAGTGCACAAAGCAAGGTCCATAAAGACATGGATGAGCGAGTTTGGGGTGGAGGAACTTGACTGACCTGCACAAAGTCCTGACCTCAACCTGAAAGACAAACACTGAATTAGAGTGGAGACTGTGAGCCAGGCTTTCTCATCCAACATCAGTACCTGACCTCACAAATGTGCTTCTGGTAGAATGGTCAAACATTCCCATAGACACACTCCTAAACCTTGTGGACAGCCTTCCCAGAAGAGTTGAAGCTGTTATAGCTGCAAAGGGTGGGCCAACACAATATTGAACCCTACGGACTAAGACTGGGATGCCATTAAAGTTCATGAGCGTGTAAAGGCAGGTGTCCCAATACTTTAGGTAATATACTGTATATATATATATATATATATATATATATAAATAAAACTTTTAAACAACCTAGGTCTCTGCTGAAGGGAAGAATTCAAGAAGAATTCCTCTGTTGTTATTTTTCTTTTATCTAAACATATTTTTGATGTCTCTTCAGGACGTCAAGCGAGTTGTCAATATGGCCAGGTGTGGAGCAGTATCTGCATTACATAGTATAATCTTGTTACCGCGGCTTATGTCTTCGTCATTATTTTGATTACTGGGAAATGTAATATACAATATAACACCTGAGACTCCCCCGAATTGTTATTTTGAAAAAAAAAAAAAACGTTTTTCGGAGCAGCGAGATGGCGTTTAGAGGAGTGGAGCCATTAACTAAAATTTACTCTCTCAATTTCTATTGATGGAGAGGATTTGTTGCCGTTTATGGGAATCGCTCAAAAAAAAAAAGAAGCAAAATTTTAATGGCAGTCGGATATATTCAGAAGTGGGGGCAGAAAGCGGGGAGAGTGGCAGAGAGCGGGGAAGGGGGGCGATCGTAAGAGGAGGTGGATTAATTATACAGCAGCCAGGAGGGGAGAACACATGAATCATTACAGTGTAGCCAGAGAGAACGGGAAATTAGCGTGTAATTGGGGAAACGGCTGGATTAATGTAACTTGTTTACTGCAGGCGGTTCTGAAAATTTCACGGCAAAAAGCCGAGTTTTGTAAGTGAAACTAAATGGATATTTCGAAAAATGTAGATAATTCAAGAAATGAGTGAGGGGGGGGGGGGGGGGGGATCGAGCAATGACGTTTTTATTTTTTTATTTTTTTCACACAAATAGAGCTTTCTTTTGGTGCTATTTGATCACCTTCTGCGTTTTTTATTTTTTGCACATTCAATAAAAAAATTGAAAGAAAAATTGAATTTCTTCATAAATTGAGGCCAGTATTCTGCTACATATTTTTGGTATATATAAAAAAAAAAAACCTTTAATAATAAGCGTATATTGATTGGTTTGCGCAAACGTTATAGTGCGTACAAACTATTGGATTTTTTTTTTTACTAGTAATGGCTGCGATCTAGATGTGAAACGCGTTAGCGGTTTTTATCCTTGCTCTATGGATCCACATTAAATAAAGGAGTTATTTTTCATTGAAGTGCGGCCATCTGGACTTTTTTGTTTAGTTTCATGCATATGGTTGCATACTGAGCTGCACCCACACCAGAAGAGGGACGAGATCATTGTCAACAGACACCTGGAGCGGGTTCTCTCCTGTTGTAACGGCTGCGATCTGCGACTTATAGCAGGACTGCAATATTGCGGCGGACATTCTGACACTAACTGACACTTTTGACACTTTGTCCGGCCCCCACCTAACAACTGTACATTTACTTTCTCCATCAGCAGGTTTACTTCTAGGATGCTTTCTTAACCACTTCAATACCGGGCACTTCCCAACCCCCCCCCCCCCCCCTCCTGCCCAGGCCAAGTTTTAGTTTTCAGCGTTGTCGCACTTTCAATGACAATTGCGCGGTCATGCTACACTGCATTTATATAAAATTGTTATCATTTTTTTTTCATACAAATAGAGCTTTATTTTAGTGGTATTTATTCACCTCTGTGTTTTTTTGGGGTTTTTTTTGCACATTTAATAAAAAAAATAAATCTAGATTCTTCATCAATTTAGGCCAATAAGTATTCTACTACATATTTTTGGTAAAAAAAAAAACAAAAAAACAAAAGAAAACCTTAATAAGCGTATATTGATTGGTTTGTGCTAAAGTTGTAGCATCTACAAATTATTAGATATTTTTTTTTTAATTTGTTTTTAATTATTTTTTTACTAGTAATGGCTGCGATCTGCGACTTATGTACTGGACTGCAATATCGCGGTGGACATTCTGACACTAACTGACAACTGTACATTTACTTTCTCCATCAGCAGGTTTACTTCTAGGCTGATTTCTTATCCACTTCAATACTGGGCCCTTGCCACCCCCCCCCCCCTCCCCCCCCCGCCTTCCTGCCCAGGCCAAGTTTCAGCTTTCAGCGCTGTCTCACTTTTAATGACAATTGCGCAGTCATGCAACACTGTACTCAAACGATATTTTTATCTTTTTTTTTCCACACAAATACAGGCATACTCCACTTTTAAGTACACAATGGGCTTTATTTACTAAAGCTGGAAAATGCAAAATCAGGCTCACTTCTGCATAGAAACCAATCAGATTCCAGGTTTTATTACCAAAGCTTAATTAACCACCTCAATACAGGGCACTTTCACCCCCTTCCTGCCCAAGCCATTTTTCAGTTTTCAGTGCTGTCGCACTTTGAATGACAATTGTGCGGTCATGTTACACTGCACCCTAATGAAATTTTTATCATTTTTTCCCCACAAATAGAGCTTTCTTTTGGTGGTATTTGATCACCTCTGCGGTTTTTACTTTTTGCGCTATAAACAAAAGAAGAGGGACAATTTTGAAAAAACACAATACGTTTTGCTATAATAAATATCCAATTTTTTTTTTTAATCAAATTTTTTCCTCAGTTTAGGCCATTACGTATTCTTCTACATATTTTTGGTAAAAAAAAATTGCGATAAGCGTATATTGATTGGTTTGCGCAAAAGTTATAGCGTCTACAAAATAGGGGATAGATTTATAGCTTTTTTATTATTTATTTATTTTTTACCAGTAATGGCGGCGATCTGCGATTTTTATTGTGACTGCGATATTGCGGCGGACACATCGGACACTTTTGACACATTTTTGGGACCATTCACATTTATACAGCGATCAATGCTATAAAATTGCATTGATTACTGTGTAAATGTGATTGGCAGGGAAGGGGTTAACCACTAGGGGGCGATCGAGGGGTTAATGTATGACCTAAGGAGGTGATTCTAACTGTGGGGGGAGGGGACTGACTGGGGGAGGTGACCAATCGGTGTCCCTATGTACAAGGGACACGCCATCGGTCTCCTCTCCTCTCTGACAGGACGTGGATCTGTGTTTACATGCACAGATCCACGCTCCTGCTCTGTTACCCGGCAATCGCGGGTGCCCGGCGGACATCGCGGCCGCCGGGCACGCGCGCGTGCACCCTAGTGGCTCGGGAGGGCGAGGACATCATATGACATCCTCCCAGAACAACAGAAGCCTCGTCCCGCCGTCATATGATGGTGAAGGGTGGCTTAGTGGTTAAACAAGCTGAGGTTAGAAGCTCATTGGCTTCTATGCAGAAGTGAGGTTGATTTTGCACTTTCCAGCTATAGTAAATAAAGCCCATTGCGTACTTAAAAGTGGGGTATGCCTGTAGAGCTTTATTTTAGTGGTATTTAAACACCTTTTTTTTTTTTTTGAAAAATGAAAAAAGATCAATTTTTTTTTTTTAAATGCGTTTTTCCTTGTTTCTGGTATAAAAAAAAAATCTTTCATCATAAATTTAGGTCAAAATGTTTTCTGCTACATTTCTTTGGTGAAAATAACCCAAATCAGTGTTCATTATTTAGTCTGTAGGAAAGTTATAGGGGTTGATTTACTAAAGGCAAGAGCAAAGTTCAGTTGCTTCAGAGTTTAGTAAATGAGGTAAAGCTTCACTTTGCAAAGAGTACCCAATCATATGCAAGGAACATTTTAAAAAAGCATTTAGTGGGAGGAAGAGTAGGGCATGCAGCCTGAATATTTACGGGAATCCAGGCAATCCCTGGGGAGGTGTGCCCAGTTGGTGGTAAGAGAGCCCATAAATATTATGAGGCTTAAGCAGCAGGGTGCAGAGTTCCTGGGTCTAGTCCAGCTAGAGGACACCCTTAGGGAGATTTCTACAAGAAGCCATGAGGAAGACACCGAAGTCCCAGCTAGGCTTAGCTGAGGGGCCTATTTGCAAGCTTGAGTCCAGGGTTGGGTCTGAAGAAGTCTACATCTCGCTCACTAGGAACAGCCTGGTGGATATCAGCAGGAAGCAACTGATGATCCTGTGGGTATGTGACCCCAGTGCTGAAGAGTTAGTTACTGTGTGCAGCTTTTAAACTCTGGAAGAAGTAAAAGCCACCACCAGCATAGACATCCTGTGAGACATTCCTTTTTGTACTGTGCAGCCAAAAAGTTCTCAAATTAATAAATTAATAAGTTCTACAATATATTGGAGTATCCCATGCTCCTTCTTCTGTTCCCAATAAAATCCTGAAAAGAAACCCCTAGACCAGTGATGGCGAACGTTGGCACCCCAGATGTTTTGGAACTACATTTCCCATGATGCTAAACTACACTGCAGCGAGCATGAGAATCATGGGAAATGTAGTTCCAAAACATCTGGGGTGCCAACGTTCGACATCACTGCCCTAGACTGTTCCTTGGAGCCAGCGGAAGAGTGAAGAAAATGCTGTTTACCTGCCTGTGTGTGCTCTACGTAGGGAAATAGGACTGCTTTCACCAATGGCTCCTACGGGGGGTGCACTACAACTTGAATGGACTTGACTCGTAGCGGATTGCAGAACCCCACCATATGGGGATCCAGTCCTGCATGGTGCCATCTCACTTACTGGACTGAGTCAGGAGGAAGGTGGAAGAAGGCAGCTGTCCTGGGGACTTGTGAGTAGTGACCTTGAATTGATCCCTGCCCTGCAATTGCATGTTTGAAGCTACATTGGGTACTAGTAGTTGTGCACGGTAACCAAATTCTCAAAGACTTGCCCCATGGTCTTCAGCTGTGGGGCCATGCTCTGTTCACCACTAGCCACCACCACCACTAGGAGAGACTGGTCTCTAGATTAAATTACTGAGCATTTTTGAAGTGCCCCACGCCCAAGTTCCCTCTTCCTTGTTGAAGTCCTTCAAGCAATAAACCCCCCAAAAATTCCATAGACTATTTATTGGAGCACGTGTGAATGGACTGTTGCTTTTACAAAACGGACAACCTCTGTACTGTTTGGGAAAACCCAGTCTATATCAGCGGCCCCAGTGGGGGTAGCGCTACATATTTCTTCACTCCTTCTCTATCCCTGCTCAGCTCCTGTATCTCTTCACTCCTTCTCTGTACCTACTCCTCCCCTGTATCTCCTCAACATACCACTAACCAAACTGTGTGGGAGTTTATCAGCATTCACTATATGTGTACACATAATTAAAATCTAATTATTTAATTGTAACAAATTATTAAAATCATTACATAAAACAAGGCAAATTAGCTGGCATTATATACATACAAGAAATTGTCGCTACACAATGTCTCTATTATTCAAACAACCTTACAATAATTGCATTGTACAGAACTCCTCATTAAGTGAGTAAAGATGTGGGACAATCCTGACATGTTTCAAATGTCTATCTCAATGGAGTTCACTACCTCAAGAGTGAGTGACCTTAGTATGCTGTCAGCCATAAAAACATATGTATTTTCCAAAAACTTAGGTGTGGTCCCCTCAGCAGGAGCCCAAAACAGGAGTGTTCCAAGAACCTGAGGGCAGCAGTAAAGAATAACCTGGATGGTTTGAAGCTAGTCATACTGTATGTGAATGATGGTATTTGACGCATATAGTGATCCAACTATTGATAATATAAAGTGCATACTTGCACTACCACTAGGCAAACTAAGCAGCTGCCTAAGGCCACTGGTTTACCTACTCTCTGCCGGCTTCTGGGGGCAGGTAGGATGTTGGGCGTTTGGAGGGTCTCCTAGGCACTGCTGGTCTCCTTCCCTTCCTCCTCTTCTGACTCCATGTAAGGAGAGTCCCAGGTCTCCCATGGGTTGGGGACCTTGTGATAGCGCCCCCTCTCAGGTAAAACAGCAGTGGCAACTGGTAAAGATGTTGCAGGTGAAGCGACATGAGCCACAGATGCTTCCAGCTCCTCTATCATGACAGTACCAATAGGGGCATCACACAAAGCCCCAGGCCCCTCCTTGAGCTTCTCATAAGGGGCTGAAGACCCACAGACCACCACACCACCACCGACTGTGGCAGTTCCTCTGCAGGTTGGGCAAACGGGCTGTACCTCCGATGGTCAAAAAGAACCAGTCCCCTCTGCTGGGCGTGCTGCTTAAGTTGGCGGTGCCTCAATCGCCTCCATGGATGGTACCTCCAATGCAGGCTTTCGATAGAGCTCGACCCTGCTGGCACCGGGAGAGCGCTCCACCCTGTGGTCCATGGGGGAGCCCTGGTGGGTGCTATCCTTCTCCACCTCCACCAGGTGTGGAGAGCCTGGGTGTTGCTCTGCAGATGACGTGGCAACGATGGTGTTCTTAGCAGTAATTGTCAATAGTGTATTGTGTCTTGGCAGGGTTCCAGGTAGTCACACGAAGCCTCCCTGACTGGGAGCACCTCAGACAAGAAGGTCTGGCACTCGCCACAACAGGCCAAGGATGTTTAAGCTGATGTCAAGGCTCCACACTCAGGACATACAGAGACCCCGGTTTCTGGGATCCCAGGGCAGCACACGGCCACACGGCTTCTGGGCATGACACAAAGGCCGGTGTCCAGAGAAACAACACGGATATCAGGTGATATAAAGCGGGACTGTGTAACCTGAGCTACAGGCAGTTTTAATATTTCCTACTGTGTATAGACAGGAGAATGATTTGGTGGGATTTTTTGGGTGCCAGGCAAATAGAATTACTAGTGAAGCACTGACTGCTGATATTTTTGATTTGGGCCTGTACTCTGCCTTACCACCCCCAATGACTTGACTCAACCCCTTGACACAACTGTGATGTAATGTTAGTGTGCAGCAGGAACTTAAAGACAATTTCACAATATATAATATAATATACCTTTTGTTTTTACCTTTAGCCTCCAGCTATCCACCTGGCCAGCAATGCAAAGTGAACAACACTCCACACAGTAGTACTTAAACAAGAGTAAGATTTTACTAGATCTGCTTCTGAAGATAGTGATTACAGCAGTTGTACTGTCAGCCAACAGATTTAGTTCACAACAGTACTACACAAATGAAAGTTGTTTAAATTAACCTCTTAGAAATGCGTCTATAAAATGGGACCAATGGCAGAGTGAAACTGACTTCACTATGGGCACTGTCCCACTCTCAGCACACTTGTCTATGTAAAAGAGACTATTGCAATTTTAACAAAGCATAGCACAATTCCTAGGGAGCTCCCACTGCTTGATATTACAATAACTCTGAAGAATAATAAAATGCAAAGCCTTGCCTTTTATGAGACAGTCCTTCGTTTCTTCTTTCTTCTGCTAGCTATGTATAGGTTAAATTGTAATCCAGTGGTTAACAAACCTGGGTCAAAGCAATATTGGTGTTGAACTATTATTGTAGTGCGGGCAGCACTGCAATTGTCTCCAATGCAAGTAACTTGGTATAAAACAATGTTAGAATTATAGTGAAGGATAGGCTTGAGGCCTATATTAAACTCCGTCTTGAATTCTTTAAATCTCCTCTGTAGGACTACAGGTCCCAGCAGCACTATATTATAGATGCAAGTGTGTAAAAGTCAATGAAACTTTGGGCAGCAGCCCTCTCACCCAACCAGGTCTGCAAGGTAGAACAGTTCTGCTCCGGAGCACGCGGTCCTGTTTCTTCCCAGCCAACACTGCTGCGCCGCTCCGCTCAGCTCAGCGAGGTGTTCCGAGGCCTTCAGGTGGCTCCGACGGGCTTCTCTGGATCCTTCCCAGGTCTGCCTCACCGTCTGTCCAGCTTACTGAAGTGCAGCAGGATCGCTGATCGCATCGCTCCGCAATGGGTTTAGGCCGTGCTCCTCTGGATGCCTCACACCGATCCTCCCAGGCAGGCCACGTGTTCATAAGAGACCCAAGATGGCCGTGCGGAGCCTTTTTTTTTTTTAGCCTACCCAGCATGCAATTCAGTACTGAGTCCTGCTGGGTAAATCGCGCAGCATGCTGGGTAGGTAGGTAGTTGTGGAAAGTAAATAAAGGTCACTTCCTCTGATATTCTTCAAAGAGTAAAAAAAAATAAAATAAACTCCATTCACCAATTCAGCCACTAGATGGTGCCAATTATTAATATATAACATTGTTCATAAGTTAACATAGTCTGCATCAATAAGCAAAAATGCTGGCGCTACACTAGTAATACACCAAAGTAAAAAAATATCAAAATTTATTAGACATAAGACAAGTATTAAAAATTCTATTGGCTCTACATATATTACGCAGACATCAGTACACATCTAGTTAAATGATTGAAAAAGTCACTCAGCAATAGTATCCCTACATGTTTCGCCCTCTAAGGCTTCCTCAGGGGATGTTTGTTGAGAGACAGAGGTAGATGTGTCACTTCATGAGACAGAGTACAATTGGAAACTAATTGGAACAAATTACTAACTACTAAACTACTAATTTCCTACTGTGTTTAAAAATTTTGAAGTTTTTTTTTTTTTTTGGGGTGGGAGGGTGCAAGTAGCTGGTCTTGCCTAGGGCACAAAATAGTCTAGCTCCGCCCCTGTTGGCGATATATTCATGTTCTAATTAACAAGTGTTGGATCTCTCTATCTGCTAAGCTCCTGTATCTCTTCACTCTTTCATCTCCTTTACCAACTCCTGTTTGTCTTCACTCCTTTGTCTCTGCTCATCTCCTGTATCTCTTCACTCTCTCTGTCCCTGTCGGGTTCCTAAATCTCTTCACTCATTCTCACCTCCTTGCACCTGATCATTACTCTGAAACTAACTGCTTATGACTTTGTTTGCCTTGTGTATGGTGCTTTATTCCTTAGTGGACAGGATGTCTTATGAGTTTGGCTACTCGCAGTTTTGAGAGTTAAGTGAAGTTGGAACAGTTGGGACAGTTTGTGGTCCAGCTAAACTTTTAAAAAATTTGCAAACCTGTAAGATTTGGAAATTTCCAACCTGGATGTCACTTTGCAACCAATAGAACTTTAAACCAGGTTCCGAACAAATGTGTGTTACAGAGCAGCAATTAATGTTACACTGTGCAGAATAGTTTGGGAAGCTCTCAAAGCTCTTCCCGATGAGAAAATGAAGCCAAAAAACAACATGAGCCACTTCATTTAGAGAGTCTACAGGGGATAGAATTCCAGGCCAAACCTAACTAGGCTTAAAAATGCTTCTTCTGTTCTTCTAACACCTATAATGGGCCATAATGAGACCCCCCCAGTAGACTAAATATGAACCCACAGTAGAGGTAATAAGGCCCACAGTAGACATAATGAGGTCCACAGTAGACAAAATGCTACCCACAGTAGCTGTAATGAGGTCCTCAGCAGACATAATTTGGCCCACAATAGATACTGTTTAATGGGGGTTATTTAGTAAAACTGGTGAGTGCAAAATCTGGTGCAGCTGTGCATGGTAGCCAATCAGCTTCCAGGGTTTATTGCCAAAGCTTAACTGAATTGAACATGCTGAAGTTAGAAGCCGATTGGCTACCACTGGATTCTGAGTGCTCCAGTTTTAGTAAATCTCCCACAATGTGCTCACCCCAACCCAGTAGGTGTAATGTGGTCCACAGTAGACTTAATTTGGCCCACAATAGTTAAAATGCCCCCCCCTCCCCAGTAGACATAAATTGGCTCATAGTAGACGAAATGTGGCTAATGGTAGATGTAATGTGGCTCCCAATAGAATAATGAGGCCCGTAGGCCACGCTTGTTCGATCACGTGATCCGGCTGGAGAAATGAGACAGATCGATGCTCCAGGTACGTAATATAATCCTCCAAAAAGGAAGGACTGGGTGCTAACTTCGGCCCGCAACCAAGATAATGTAGACCAAGGGAGAAAGCTGAAGCTACTGCCTGTTCACTTCCTGGATTTACGCAGACACACAGAGGCACACCTCCAGCTCTGCAGCTCTGATTGGCCCTCTTATGACTCATTCCCCTCCCTTCCTGGCAAACTCTCACGAGAGTGAGCGAGAGAGAGCTGTGCATGATGTCATAAGCCTAGGCTAATGACCAGACAAGAAACAGGAAGTGGGCTGTATAAGGTATTTACTGGGAGAAAAAAAAATGTTTTACTATCCAAAGTTAAAACAACAACAAGGGCAGAAGATTTAATAGATGGAAAGATGAAAAAATGACTGAAGGTTCGCTTCAACCACTTGCCGACCAGCCGCTGTCATTATATTGGGCAGGTTTGCACGACCCCGCGAACCGTTGTAGCTATACGTCAGTCCCTTTAGGCGGGATAGCAGGTGCGCACGTGCCGCCGGAGGCGCCCACTGCAGTGCATGGGTGCCGATGGGTGCCAGCCACGAGCGGTCGCGGGCACGAGAGGCAGAACAGGGACGTGTGTGTGTAAACACACACATCCCAGTTCTGTGAGGAGAGGAGAGAGAGATCTTGCGTTCCTACGAGCTGGGTAACCGATCTCTCTCCTCCTCCAGTCAGTCCCCTCCCCCCACAGTTAGAACACGCACAGGGAACACAGTTAACCCCTTGATCGCCCCCTAGTGTTAACCCCTTCCCTGCCAGTGACATTTATACAGTAATCAGTGCATTTTTATAGCACTGATCGCTGTATAATTGTCAATCGACCCAAAAATGTGTCAAAAGTGTCCAATGTGTCCACCATAATGTCGCAGTTCCGATAAAAACCACAGATCACTGCCATTAATAGTAAAAAAAAAAATAAAAATATAATAATAATAATAATAATAATATAAAAAAAATGACATAAAACTATCCCCTATTTTGTAGACGACGCTATAACTTTTGAGCAAACCAATCAATATACGCTTATTTATTTATTACCAAAAATATGTAGAAGAATACATGTCGACCTAAACTGAGGAAAAAATTTGCTTTTTAAAAAAAAAAAAATCGGGGCTATTTATTACAGCAAAAAGTACAAAATATTGTGTTTTTTTTTTCAAAATCGTCGCTCTTTTTTTGTTTATAGCGCAAAACAATAAAAACCACAGAGGTGATCAAACACCACCAAACGAAAGCTCTATTTGTGGGGGGAAAAAAAAGGACGTCAATTTTGTTTGGGTACAACGTCGCACGACCGCGCAATTGTCAGTTAAAGCGACGCAGTGCCGAATCGCAAAAAAATGGCCCGATCATTGAGCAGCCAAATCTTCCGGGGCTGAAGCGGTTAATGTCCAGCCTTGTCAGCTAGAGATATTAAGGCAAATAGTGATAAGAGAATCATAACTAAAGAAAACATCCTAATTCCTGCTTATCCTGCCAAATTATGAGCAGCTCACCTGTATATAAAAAAAAAGACCTTACAAAGCAATCCCATCTCTCCCAGGAAATATGCTGACCACTTCTACAACTGTCACACTTAACTGTCATCTCGCTGAAACGGCTGCAACATTTACTTCTGCCTTATGTGATGATTTTATGCCTGTTCTCCTTCTCTTCTGGTGTAGACCTATCAGATCCTGAATGCTGACGCTATCAGATATGCCTGGTGTGTCATATTTTATTTCACTGGACGTGGTCTGATCAGGAATCTGCAAGGGGTGGGAGGGGCATTCATTGCTGACCCCTAATTGCATTGATAAAAGTACCAATTATAATATGAGCAAGCTGGGAACATTCTGCTTGGGTGGATTATATTGTCCTCTGGTGCAGAATCATAACTAGCTACCTATTTCACATGAGAATAGTCACTTCAGTAAAACTGATTTAGATACAAAAATTTAAAATGTTGCCCTTGCCAAACTTTTATTAAAATTAGCCTCTAAGAGCTGCTTGGGCATTATGTGCTTAAAAAAAAAAAACCTGTACCCACTTGCCTACCAGGCCAGTTCTGAAACTTCATTCATATATGTTAAAAAAAAAAAAATTTTCTTGCTAGAAAATCACATAATATATATTTATATATTTTTTTTAGCAAAGATCCCAGAGAATAAAATGTTGATTGTTGCACATGGTATTTGTGCAGCGGTTTTTTAAATGCATTTTTTTGGGGAAAAAATACACTTTAATGAATAAAAAAAAAAGTAAAACACAATATATAACCCATTTTTTTTTTTCTAAAATGTGAAAGATGAGTACATAGATACCCAACATGTCATGAAACAAAAGTAGACATGTGCACTGCCAGGAAAATTTGCTAGTTTTCGTTTCATCCATTTTTTTTTCCCCTAAATTCGAAAATTGGGAATTCGTAAATTCGTAAATTTTCAATTTTTAAATTTGGAAATTTGGAAATTTGAAAATTTGGAAATTTGAAAATTTGGAAATTTGAAAATTCGAAAATTTGAAAATTCAGAAATTTGAACATTCGAAAATTTGGAAATTCGAAAATCCGAAGATTCAGAATTTGAAAATCTGAATATTCGGAAATTTCCAAGTCCAAACATTAGAAAATCTAAAAATAAGAACGAAAACTTGAAAATTCCAAATAATAACAAACTATTAAATTATAGGTAATGGAATTTCCTTTCAAATTTGACTGTTAGTGAACGTAACGAATACAAATTATGAAGTTACAAATGATCCGAAATAACGAATGCCGAATCTAAACAAATGGAACGTAACAAATTAATAAATAATAATAATAATAAAAAGTTTTTTTTATTATTATTATTGTTATTTAAGTGCTCAGACCACTTTTCTCGGTTAGAGAATAGCCAGCTTAAAAAAACAATACCAAGGTTATGGCATTTGTTGATGTCCCAGTCGGCAAGTGGTTAAGAAAAGTCCTGATGCTTCCCCAAGCCACTCTCAATAATCATTTGAAAATGGGGTGCACTCAAGGCTGTCTTGACAAAGCAGATGGAGCACCCTCCAAGTTCAGAGTAGGCTGCTAGTTAAATTTAGCAGGGGCTGATTACTTGGGGCTGTTCAGTGTTTCACAAGCTGCTGTTCGGCTTCTACAGCCTTCTGGAAGTATAGTGGAAGGGAGAAAAGAACCAGCAGTCTGAATATTTATGGGGCTCCGGCCAATCCCTGGGAGGTGTGCCTAGAAGGTGGAGGGAGAGCCCATGAATATAATGAAGCCTGGCAGCAGAGTACAGAGTTCCCGGGTCCAGCCCTTCTGGAGGAGGACCCAAGAGAGTAAGATGAGAAGCCTTCAAAGACATTAAGGTCTCAGCTAGGCTTAGCTCGGGGGGGGGGGGGGGGGGGGCTACCAAAGAGAAAGCCTGGTATAGAGACTGAGAAACGCCAGAAGAGAGTTAATGTAAGGGAGACCAATCATTCTGGGGCTGGGTGAATAATGATCCTGTTATACAGAGGAAATGTGACTGTGAGGTAGCCTTGATCTCACAAGCCAGTTCAGCCAGTAGCAGTGCAAGTCAACCAGGAGAATACAGTTCAGCTTGAGTTGTGCAATACAACCTGCATTGCAGCAAAGAACAAGATGCCTAGCAGTCCTCAAACTGTGTATTTCAACAGTTCCAGGGTATCCCATGCTGTATCCCATGCTTCTCATCCCTATCCAAGTTCCTGTTCCTCATAAAAAAAATTAAAAATAAACCCCTAGACTGAAAATGCCAGAAATGCTGTATGTTTGGCAGTGCGAGCTGTGACTGGGGGAACGAGGCCCAAATAACCTGCAGTTCTTGCGGGGGTTAGCACTACACGGATAACAAATAGAAAGGGATTACCATGAGTGGGCAGCAATTGCACATTCGTGACATTCGTGACATTGCATGGGCAAGAAGGTGACAATTGTAACAACACACTGGAAGCAAACAGGAAATCATGTAAAATAAATGGAAAACAGTTGTTACAATAAGTGGGCAAAAAACTAGGAACTGTTGCAATAAATAGGCAACAAATGGGCAATTATTATAATATAGGGGGAACAAATGAGAAATTTGGACAATACACAGGAAAAAAAATAAACAATTGTAACAATGTCTGGGCAACAAATGGGCAACTGTTACAATAAGTCATGTTTGTTACAATATCTAACATCATGTTCTCAACTAATAAGGGGCAGTTTTTAGCATAGGAACAGGTCCAGGATGGATGAATGGAGCTTCTGTAACCATCAGTAACAATTCTCAGTTTTCAGTAGATTGATTCACTGAATTGGCTAAATATAACGAAAAATGTTCAGATTCGCACTTAAATTTAAGTGAAGTGGAAAACTCTCATACACCTAAAAATATATGAAATGGGCAGTTCATTTATACAATTTGTAAGGGCAAATCCTGACAGTTTTATGGAAAAATTGAATCATAGTTGTTTCAATGAACTGGTTTTTCCATACAGCTTATTGCATCATGGAGGTTATGGTGTCATAGAGCTGTTTGTGTTATAAAATGGGTTGTGTTATAGAGCTATTTGTGTTACAGAGCTTGTTGTATTATATTTATTGTTATTTTATTAAAGCTGGTTGTGTCACATAGCTTGTTGTGTCATAGAGCTGGTTGGGCGCCTGTTGTGTCACATACCTGTTTTATCATACAGCCGGTTCTGTTATAGTGTTTGATAAGTCATAGAGCTGGTTGTGTACTAATGCTTGTTGTATCATGGAGCTGGTTGTGTTATAGAGCTGGTTGTGTTATAGAGCTGGTTGTGTCATAGAGCTGGTTGTGTCATAGAGCTGGTTGTGTCATAGAGCTGGTTGTGTCATAGAGTTGGTTGTGTCATAGAGTTGGTTGTTTCATACAGTGTGATGTGTTATAGAGCTTGCTGTGTCATAGAGCTGTTTTGTGTTACAGAGCCTGTTGTGTCATATTGATTGCTGTGCCAATAAAGCTGGTTGTGATGTAGCATTTGTTGTTTCAAAGAGCTAGTTGGGCCAAAAATGATGTGTTATAGCGCTTGTTGTCTCATATAGCTTTGTGTGTTATAAAGTTTGTTGAGGCATAATGCTGGTTGTGTCCTAGAGCTGGTTGTGTTATAGTAGTTGTTGTGTCATAGATCTGGTTGAGTCATAAAGCTTGTTGTGTCATAGAGATGGTTGTGTCATAGAGCTTAATGGGTTATAGAGCTTGTTGTGTCATAAGGTTGGTTGTGTCATGGAGCATGTTATATTATACAGCATGATGTGTTATTTAGGTTATGGTTTCCTAGAGCTTGTTGTGTTATAAAGCTTACTATGTCATAGAGAATGATGTGTTATAGAGCTTGTTATGTTATAGAACTTGGTGCATCATAGAGCCTGTTATGTCATAGAGCATGGTGTGTTATATAGCTTGTTGTGTCATAGAGCTTGTTGTGTTATAAAGCTTGTTGTGTCATACAGAATGGTGTGTTATAGAGTTGTTGTGCCATTTGTCATAGCTTCATTTGTCATAGAGCTTGTTGTGTTATAGAACTTGTTGAGTCATAGAGCTTGTTGTGTCCTAGAGCTTGTTGCGTCATAGAGCTTGTTGCGTCATAGAGCTTGTTGTGTCATAGAGCTTGTTGCATCATAGAGCTTGTTGCATCATAGAGCTTGTTGCGTCAGAGATGTGGTGTCATAGAGCTCATTGAGTCATAGAGCTCGTTGAGTCATAGAGCCTGTTGTGTCATAGAGCTTGTTGTGTTTTATAACTTGTTATGTCATAGAGTTTGTTGTGTCATAGAGCTTGTTGAGTCATAGAGCTTGTTGTGTTATATAACTTGTTGCATCACAGGGCTGGTTGTGTTATATAACGTGCTGACGTCATTCAGTTCTGGGAACCAGGACACATGACAGGGGAACCAGGGACATTCATAATTATCTTTCACCGCAGAGCCTCCTTCCCTCATCAGGAACACAGATGGAAAAGGTAATTAATACATAAACTAATTACTGCTCTGGTTTGGCAGTTTGGAGTTTAATCGTGTGCTCTGTCGTACAGGGAGAGAGATGGGAAATGATCCTGTCTTCTGGGGCTCTCTCAATAGCCAGCAGAAGTGGCCCCAGTGCTCGGGGCTTATCAGAAAATATATGAGATGAAGAGGTAGGCCATATTATTGAAGTTCAGCGT
This sequence comes from Lithobates clamitans, assembly GCA_037952925.1. Lineage (NCBI taxonomy): Eukaryota > Metazoa > Chordata > Amphibia > Anura > Ranidae > Lithobates > Lithobates clamitans. The sequence goes on from JBBGZY010002682.1 coordinate 251,028, forward strand.
CACACAGATGATTGGATTAATTAAGGAATTAAATAAGTGCAAGTTCCTTCCTTACATCAATGACTGCATACAAATCTGGCTTAAAGTAGTATGAGTAGAAACCTTATCATATTTTCTCTCTGACTAGCAATGTGTGACTTTGTAACTATCTGATGGAAATTCCTGAACTATGTACTTATACAGATTGATTTCTGAATTCTTTGGATATATGAATACCATTCATCAGCAAGAATGCAGTTTTTAGCAAAGACATAGCAAATAAGTGACTAATATACTGTATGTCCATGTAATGTAGATCTGCAAGGGAAAGCAAGTAATGTATAACAAGATGAGTATCTTTTGACAGGGCTTTTTTTTCTCAGAAAATAGATGCAGGTACCCCCCCCTTCCGATTTACCCCTTGCCCCCACCCCCCCATTACCATCTCCGAGCACCGTCCCTTGATACCGCCCCCCTACCCACCTCTGAGCACCGTCCCTTGATTACATCCTCTACCCACATCTGAGCACTGTCCCTTGATTCCACCCACTACCCACCTCTGGTTCCATGATAGTTCTTCATCATGGCAGCGAGCAGGGTACAAGGTCCTGTTAGTATGTGGAAAACATATACTTGGTAGGGACCTGTCTGAGGTACGGCTCCTAGTAGTTGGTATGTTGGTATCTGCGACTGGCTGTCTCCGAGTCAGAGAGGTGGTGACTGGAGGCCTAACTAAGTTGGGATGCAGGTATTTTCTTCTATGATGCCTACTAGGAGTGGTAGGGTAAAAGCTTCTGGTAGGTTAGTATGGGGCAAACATATACTTGGTAGGGACCCGTCTGAGGTACAGCTCCCAGTATTTGATATGTTGGTGACTGGTTGTCTCCAAGTCGGTGGTGAGGCGGCTGGAGGCCTAATTAAGTTGGACGCAGGTACTTTCTTCTTTGATGCCTACTGGGACTGGCGGGGTACAAAGTCCTGGTAGGTTAGTATGGGACAAACATATACTTGGTAGGGATCCGTTGGAGGTACGGCTCCCGGTAGTTGGTATCTGCGACCGGTTGTCTCCGAGTCAGAGGTGTTGCGGCTGGAGGCCTAATTAAGTTGGACACAGGTATTTTCTTCTTTGATGCCTACTAGGACCTTGAGGTTCCAGTAAAACTGGGCCTAATGTGTTATTTACCTGTTATGTATACAGCTTGTTAATAAAAGGCTGCTATGGTCATTTAACTCTAGCTTGTGGTCATGTGGTTATTGATAAGAGATAAAGGGAGTGATGGTCAGAGCGGAATGGAGACAAATCATCTTTAATACCCTAGTCATACACAAAGTGGCCCCAAACCTTCTTTCCTGGGGTCCCTCACCAGTGCACTTGGTTCCTCTTCTTCTCTGTGTGCCCTAATAGGAAGCCACTTCTTATCGGGTTGTGTATGACTATAGACGCACATAGGCTGGGTCAGGCACTCCCCATTATCCCTCCTCACAGCATTTGATTGACAGCAGAAGGAGCCAATGGCTAATGCTGCTGTCTCTGAGCCTGGGGGAGGGAGGCAATAGGGGAGAGATGGAACCAGTGCTGCTGCAAACAGGCACAATGCTGGATCGATACAGGACTCAGGTAAGTATTTGGGGGGGGGGGGCAACTGGTCAAAAGTTTTTTACCTTATTGCAGGTATTGCATTAAGGTAAAATATATTTTGGCTTTAGAACCACTTTAAGGTATATTTACTGGTTATAGAAGCTTGTTTTAACTATCCCAAAGCTGTTATTGTGCCAAAAAACAGCCCCTCATTAACTTATGACTTTAGATCCATTGTGCCCAACTTGCGACACTTTTTGTGTGGTCTTCGTGGCCCCTGAAGACACTAATCTTTGTCACTAGTCTATGGCTCTCTTAAAGTTTCCAGTCTTCAAAAACGACTATATTATATTCAGTTTCTGACAGCCTCCTGCAGCATGTCCACAGTGTCTGACAGTCTCCTGCAGCATGTCCACAGTCTCTGACCATCTCTGGTATAATGTCCACAGTCTCTGACCATCTCCTCAACTATGTCTGTGGTCTTTGACCTCCTCCTATATCATGTCCACAGTCTCTGACCATCTCTTGTATCATGTCCACAGTCTCTGGCCATCTCTTTTATCATGTCCACAGTCTCTGACCATCTCCTCTATAATGTCTATGGTCTCTGGCCTTCTCCTATATAATGTTCACAGTCTCCGACGGTCTCTTGTATTATGTCTGAAGTCTCTGTCCATCTCTCTTATCATGCCCATAGTCTTTGACTATATCCTATTGTATGTCTGCTGTCTCTGATGAATTTTCACAGAATTTTATGTGTGGCTCTTTGGTGATCTTGTGGAGATGCACTTGAGCCCCCCCCCCCCCCCCTTCATCTTGAAAGTTGACCACCACTGCTTTAGATAACAATGAACAGAGGATTTTTTTGTGAAAAAGAATCTGAACCTTATGACCATACTGCGGTTGCGCACTTACTGTTTTTTTTTTTACATATTTGTATATATCCAAAACAAAAAATGGGTTCAGATACAATTATATTTGAAGACAGGTCCACCTTAAAAGGCTTTCATTGTATTTATGCGTTCAGATTAAAATGCTCAGAAACATTCAATAAAAACCTAAATTCAGTACAAAAGAGTTTCCATTCTTTCCTTACAAACTGAAAGGTCTTTGAGACCCTTCAACCCTTTTTAGCTGAAATGTTCTGCTCTGGGTCTGGTCTCCTCTCGAACTCTCCATACATCTAAGTTACACACTATCAGGTGTTGGTGAAGTCACACAGCAGAAATGTTGTCACACAGGGCAAGGACTTGCTATTAACCCAGCCATTTCACAATCGTATTAAGTGACCCTGTGTCCCCGAAGGTGTGGAAAAGCAATCCAGGCTCTCAGGATGTCATCTGGACTTCAGTGGCACCAGGCGGGGAGGAGAGCAGAGTGATGGCGGAAAAGTTTTAAACTTGTCCTCGTGTCCTCCTGTCCACTTCTAAGTCACTTCTCTCCTCTGTATCAGCTCTTCAAATAAACAGGGCCTGGCAAAGGACCCTTTCAAGAAACCATTATTCGTGTTTTCATATCTTATCTGACACTTGGAGGTTTGAGCATGGAGCTTTTGCCAAGAGAAACAGCAATCGGTGAAATTTTGTACACGAGCATTCTGCCAGCCTCATATCCATTACAAAGTTGATTAAACAAAAGCAACCTTTCTGGATGAAAGTTGACTTAATTCAAGTTTTTAAGTACAAATATTATGTAGTTGTGAAATAATAGAACAGGGGTCTAACAAACAAACAAAGGGACAGTTTTATTGTCCTTCATACTTTAGGAGAGCCAGACTGTGGCCAACAGCAGTGTACATTTCCCTGGCATCAGTGGGCATAAACATATAAGCATGTTTGGTATCAGGGGGAGGAATAGTGCAACATAGTTGATATCATTGGGAGGAGTAGTACCCCCATCATTGGTATCATTAGGAGGAATTGTACCTCATTATTGAAGTCAGTAGGAGAAATGGTGCCCCATTGTTGGTGTTAGTTGGCAGAATAGTGTCTCATATCAGTGAGAAGAATAGTGCCCCAAGGGCCGGATAAAGGCAAGCAAAGGGCTGCATCTGGCCCCAGGGCTGCAGTTTGGAGACCACTGTACCAGGAGGTAAAAAGAGATTTCTTCGAAAACTAAAATTTAGGAAATTTTTGCCATTTATTGGTCACTGGCCAGCATCCTCTCGTTACCTACTCTTCCTCTTTGTAGGTGGTAAGGTGCCAGGCTTGGAACACAAGGCAATATCCCTGGGTTCTTCCAGGTGGATGGCAGAAGAGGTGATTAACATCTCTGCCTTACAGCACTGTGGTCCATTGGGTGGGTTTCCATTGGGTGCTCTCACCAAAGACATGCTAGTAGGCTAATGCCGCGTACACACGGGCGGACTTTTCGACCAGACTGTTCAGACGGACTTTCCGACGGACTTTCGACAGACTTTTGACGGACTTCCGACGGACTTTGAACGAACGGACTTGCCTACACACGATCACACCAAAGTCCGATGGATTCGTACATGATGACATACGACCGGACTAAAATAAGGAAGTTGATAGCCGGTAGCAAATAGCTGCCCTAGCGTGGGTGTTCGTCCGTCGGACTAGCATACAGACGAGCGGATTTTTCGACCGGACTCGAGTCCGTCGGACAAATTTGAAACATGTTCCAAATCCGTCAGATTTTTGACCGAAAAAGTCAGCTGCAGGTCTGATGAAGCCCACACACGGTCGGATTGTCCGCCCCATTCGGTCCGTCTGACCAGTCCGGTCGAAAAGTCCACCCGTGTGTACACGGCATAACTTTCTCTACTGACTCTACTGACTTCTCCCAATATGGCTGCCCTACCATCTGCCCCAACAGCAGATAAAGCACTATAGGGTTGATTTACTAAAAGCAAATAGACTGTGCACTTTGCAAACAGCAGTTGCTCCAGAGATTAGTAAATGAGGTAAACCTTCACTTTGCAAAGAGTACCCAATCACGGGCAAGGAAAAAAAACAAAAACACATGATGGGTGATGGAAGTCAGCAGAGCTTCGGATCATTTACTAAACTCTGGAGCAACTGCACTTGCAACTCTGCATAGTGCACAGTCTATTTTCCTTTAGTAAATCCACCCCTTTGAGCTATAGAGATATGGGATTCATGTGGTGGTGGTCCTCAAAGGTCTGGGGGGGGTCAAACCAATAAAGCATGTAAGTAGGTGCAGTCCACTTTCTCCACTACAAGAGGCATTCAACTGCAGCAGTATTGCAAGGGGAGAGGATGTCGAGAAGATGTTGATGTTTCCTCTATGGTTTTCTGGGTCACTGGGGAAGCTGGTTGTCAGTACATAATGAAAAAGTCAAAAAGACCAGTTTTTCCATCTTTTATGCATTAGGATTTGTTGTCATGTTCTATTTTTACCTATTTTTCAGTCTTCGGTATCTACTCAGTTCCCTGAAAAAGAGAGTGTCTTATGGGAAATATGGGAAACCTGTACCCACATTGTTTTGTGATCACTGTTTGATTATATGGCTCCATTTTTAATATGTTTTTACGTAATGTGACACATAAAATGTGTATATTTTTTAATACATAATATAGTTTGTAGTATTAATGCCTCAAAAGTAGACATGTGCAATTTGTTTTTCGGTCCGCATGTAAATTCCGATGAATTTTTGGTTATTTGGAGATTCGGGTGTATCTGAATCTCTAATTAAAATAGTAACGAATTAAGTTAAAATTGGTTTCATTTAGTTTTGTTTATTTGCTTTATAAGGATTCCAAATTTTCGGAACGATTCAGTTCGGATGAAAAATGAACCACCAATTCGAATTCTGTATGAAGGATAGCTGGTTGTTAAGGAGCGGGCCTTGAAGCCGGCACCACGTCCTTAACAACCTCCGACCTCCTCAAACACTCCCGCCAACTGCCTGCTCCGCTGTTTGACCTAAATAGCCAAGCCCCAAAGCACCCCCCCACCACGTTGAGGGCATGTGGCCTAGTATGGTTGAGGAGGGGGGACCCTTGCTCGCCCACCCCTCTTTCCTGGCCTGTTTCTTTGTCAGAATTTTTTATTGCTGGAATTCTTTTGTTTACATTTTAGCTGTCAGCGTGGAAGCCCACTGACAGCGCACTAGTCATCAGTTGTTAAGGATACGGCGGCCGGTTCCCTGGCCCACTCCTTAGCCAGTTCCTGCCCGTGCTATAGCCGAAAGACGGCTACAGTGTGGGCTTACAATGCCGGTGTTCTGCCGAAAAAGTTCCGCTCGGCGGATTAGTTCCCCCTCTACTGCGCATGCGCAGTAGAAGCCGGCGGAAATAGCCGAAGCGGAACAGCTGAAAATCAACTGTACACAGCGCCTGTAAGAGGGCCCCTCGCGGGCTCGCTTCGCTCGCCACGCTTCGGGCACGGCCTCGCTGCGCTCGGCACTTTTAGATTCCCCCTCTAGGTCCACTTGGATAGAGGGGAAGGAATCTGGACCCAGAGCGCAGGCGCCGTGTACAGCTGATCGAAGCGTTTGAGCTTCGGCTATCTCCGGCGGCCAACAGAAGTACGTACTGCGCAGGCGCTGCGCCTGCGCAGTACAGGGGGGGAACCTATCCGCCGAAGGAACTTATTCGGCAAGACACCGGGAGGGTGTACATGGGCGTCCATGGGGTAAAGGACCAATCACAGTGGCCCTTTACCATGTGATCAGCTGTCAGCCAATGACAGCTGATCACAGGATATAAACAGAAGCCGGTCAGCTTTTTTTCCCATCAAAAGAAGAAAGCCAATAACCATCTTCTGTTAAAGGGACATCGATCCCAACATACATTGCCCATCAGTGCTGCCAATCAGTGCTCATCAGTGCCTCATCATCAGTGCACCTATCAGTGCTGCCTAACAGTGCCTATCAGTATCTATCAGTGCCGCCTATGAATGAATGATTTGTAAAGCGCTGCAAATGCGAACTGAATCGCCTCAAGGCGCTGGATGCATTCTCTGTTGTCAGCTTCTCAGAAAAGGAAGGTCTTTAGTTTTTTTCTGAAGGCCTGGTGGTTTTCTTCCATGCGGATGTTAGTTGGAAGAGCATTCCATAGTCGAGGTCCTTGGACTGCGAATCTTCGTTCTCCCCTTGCTTTGTAGCGGTATTTGGGAATAGTAAGGAGGTTTTGGTTAGCTGATCGAAGACTGCGATTCGGTGTGTAGTGTTTTATTTTCTCGCGGAGATATGGTGGGGCGTTTCCTTGTACGCATTTGTGGGTGAGGCAGAGGGTCTTGAATGTGATCCGATTCTTCACGGTTAGCCAGTGTAGGCTCTTTAGGGAGGGGGAGATGGATTCCCAGGGTTTTTTTCCTGTTAACAGTCTTGCCGCCATGTTTTGGATGAGTTGTAAGCGCGCAAGCTGATATTGGGGTAGTCCTACGTAGAGCGAATTTGCGTAGTCGAGTCGGGAATTGATGATTGTTCCCACAACTGCCGTTTTGTCCTCTTCTGGGATGAAGGGGATGAGTCTACGTAGTTGGCGGAGGAGATGGTGGGATCCGCTCACCACTGATCCTATTTGTGCATCCATTGTCATTCCTGAGTCAAAAATGACTCCGAGACTCTTGGCTTTGGTGCTTGGGGAGATGGTCTGTCCGAGGATGGTGGGAGGTGTCCACGGAGTCTTTATTTTGGAATTTTTGTTGGCATGTAGGAGAAGAAGCTCTGTTTTTGATCCGTTAAGTTTGAGGGAGCTGGTGGTCATCCAGTCATCTATTATTGTGAGGCATTTCTGTAATTGCTGATGAAGGTCTTTTTGTCCGTTGATGCGAAGGTAGAGTTGGGTGTCGTCAGCGTATGAATGGAAGCAAAGATCGGTTTTCCTGATGATAATGAGAAGTGGGCGGATGTATATGTTGAATAGTACTGGTGACAAGGGTGATCCTTGAGGGACTCCGCAGGAGACTGCCCGGGTTTCCGAGGTGAATGTTCCTAGTTTCACTGTCTGGGAGCGATTCTCTAAGAAGGATGTAAACCATTTTAGAGCAGAACCTGTAGCTCCTGCTAGTTCAGCGAGGCGGACAAGTAAAGTATTGTGGTCCACTGTATCGAATGCTGCGCTGAGGTCTAACAGTACCAGGAGACTCTGTTCTCCGTCGTCTGCTGCTTCAAGGGCGTCATCCCATATTTTGAGAAGTGCTGTTTCTGTGCCATGGCCTGGGCGGAAGCCTGATTGCAGAGGGTCCAGGAGGAGGTGTGTGTCCAGGTGGTGTTGTAGCTGCTGTACTACTGCTTTTTCCATGGCCTATCAGTGCCCATCAGTGCCACCTATCAGTGCCCATCAGTGCCACCTATCAGCCCCACCTATAAGTGCCACCTCTCAGTTCCCTTTAATGCTGCCTATCAGTGCCACCAATCAGTGCCCATCAGTGCCTCCTGATCAGTCCCCACTAGTGCCGTCTCATCAGTGCCACCTATAAGTGCCTATTGATATCCATCAGTGCCGCCTATCAGTGCCCATCAGTTCCCATCAATGCCCATCAGTGCTACCTACCAGTGCCCAACAGTGCAGTCTATTAGTGCCCATCAGTGCCACCTGTCAGTGCCCATCAGTGCCACCTATCAGAGCTCCCTTCTCAGTTCCCATCAGTGCCCATCAGTACCACCTACCGATGCCACCTATCAGTGCCCAACAGTGCAGCCTATTAGTGCCCATCAGTGCTCATCAGTGAAGGAGAAAATGTACCTGTTTGCAAAATTTCATAACAAACTATGAAATTTTCATTTATTTTTTCTAAATTTTTGGTCTTTTTTTGTTTGTTTAGCAAAAAAAAAAAACAGTGGTGATTAATTATCACCAAAAGAAAGCTCTATTTGTGTGAAAAAAAGGATAACATTTTCATTTGGGTAAAGCATAGCATGACTGCGCAATTGTCATTCAAAGTGTGACAGCGCTGAAAGCTGAAAACTGGCCTGGGCAGACGGGGGGCAAGTGTGCCCGGTAGGCAAGTGGTTAACAGCCAGCTATTCTCCACACAAAATTTGAATCGGTCAATCATTTTTCAACTGATCCGAATTCGAAACATTCTGAAAATTTGGAATTCGTTAGAAAATGAATACGATATTAAAAAAAAACGAAATGAAACAAATTGCGAAACGAGTCAACCAAAGAAAATTAGTAACATAACGAATCTATCCGAAACGAAATACATTTTTCAGTTCTGCACATGTCTACTCAAAATTCCCGATTCGAATCATTTTTCTACTGTCTATATGGGATTCTGTAGATTCTCTCCTATGTTTGTCTTTTGAGTCGCTCTAGCTAATATTCTTGTTGCAAAGGTGGACTATTGTCACATTACTATCGATTCTGGTTATCACAATCTTTTTTTCTCCCTCTGGATTGTACCTGAAATCCTTAATGAAAACATTGAAAGCAAAAGTGCCGCTTCCGAAGAAGTGCGCAAGAAAAATTTCCCGGGTTGGCGCAGCAGTTGCCGGGTGGAAGTCGGACGCCCGCTCCGCCGTTGACTTCCTGCTGACTTTTCCTCCTTTTGTATGTTTCTGCTCACTCTCTCAATGCTCCCCCACAGACAGCTATACACAAGCAATAGAACACCGCCATTTGTGAGTGGACTACCAGCCGCGGCGGAGACATCGGGAAGCCGGGACGTATCTGCAGAAATCTATAGCCTCCATCCTTGTGATGTTCAAAGTGTACCGGAGAAGAAAACCAACACGACGCACTTCCCACACAGCGAGCGTTTTCTACTGAACAGCGGCTCCAATACACAAAGCAACAGTTACCACGGATGACTTTCCCTAAACGCTCACATTACGGAGGAGAAGAACGGCGCAGTGCGCTGTACCGGGGGAGTTATGGAGCTACAACAGAAGATGCATTTTGAGCAGTTAAAGATGAATTCCGGGCACAAATACTTTCATTGAACTATATATCTCTCAATAGCAACAAAAGATAATAAAATAATGGGCCCTTGCACTTATGTGAAAGCAGTAGTCTCTCTGCAGAGGCCTGGCATGCCCCCTGCTGAGTCACAGCTAAAACTCCCCAATCAGCAGGGAACATGAGCTTTGTCGACTGCATAGCTATAAGTCTGACTCAGCTGGGGGGGCCTGTCTGACCACTACAGAGAGACCACTGCTTCCACACAGAGGGCAAGGGCACTTCTCCGCAGCATGCAGACAGGGAACAGACTTTTCTACTTAGGCTGTGGCTGCTTTCTTAGGAAAAACTGTAATACTTTGCACACTTTTTGCTTTGATGAGTCTGGAATGCATTTAGCTCCCTGGTGCCCAGAGGCTGCATATGGTCCTTTGCCCCCTTTTGTGTGCTCCTTGGGGCTCCTGTAGACACAAATCTTTTTTTTTTCCCTATTGCCCATTATAGTAGTGATTTCTGGCTGTCTCCCGTAATATGTCTCCAGTCTATGACTGTCTCTTGAAGCATGTTATGGGTAGGGAGATCCAGAAGATGGGAACAGCTTTGGAGAAGTTATGAGGCGAACATGGGAGGAGGTGACAAGGGAGCTAGAGAGCAGGAGGTCTTGGGACAGACTGTGGTAGGGAATTACAGAAGATGGGAGAGGCTCTGGAGCAGTCCTGGAGGAGAGCATGGAAGGAGGTGATAGGGGAACAGGAGGTCTTGAGACATATTGGCTTACAGATTTCTCAAAATTGATTTTGATAAAGGTTATGTGAACTATGTGCCCTCATCCTGTAATTTGTAGTGTTATAGGGTTCCAAAGAATAGGAGTGGCTCTGGAGAAGTCCTACAATTGAGCATTGAAGGAGGTAAAAAGGGATCTAGAGAGCAGGTTGTGAGACAGATTGTGTTAGGGAGTCCCAGAGGATGGGAGAGGCTCTGTAGAAGTCCTGGAGGTGAGCATAGGAAGAGATAATGGATCTAGAGAGCAGGAGGTCTTGAGACAGATTGGGTAAGGGAGTTCCAGAGGATGGGAGAGGCTCTATAGCAGTCCTGGATGTGGGCATGGGAGGAAGTGATTCAGCAGGTCTTGAGACAGATTGTGTTACAAAGTTCTCAAAACTGATTTTGATAAAGATCTCTGCCCTATTTCCCCTCACCCTATAACTTGTAGCATTTCATATTTCCAAAGAATACAAGTGGCTCTGGAGAAGTCCTACAAGTGGGCATGGAAGGAGGTAAAAAGGAAACTAGAGAGCAGGAGTTCTTGAGACAGATTGGGTTAGGGAGTTCCAGAAGTGCCAGAGGATGGGAGAGGCTCCATAGAAGTCCTGAAGGTGAGCATGGGAGGAGGAGATAAGGGAGCTAGAGAAGCAGAAAATTGATTTTGATATAGGTTCTGTGCCCTATATGCCCCCATCCTGTAATTTGTTGTATTGCAGAGTTCCAGTGAATGAGAGTGGCTGTGGGGAAGTCCTACAAATTGGCACAAAAGGAGGTAAAACGGGAGCTAAAGAGCAGGAGGTCTTTAAGCAGATTGGGTTAGAGCAAGGGTCTACAAACTATGGCCCTCCAGTTGTTCTGGAACTACAATTCCCATCATGCCTTGTGTCATGTCTGCGAATGTCAGAGTTTTACAATGCCTCATGGGACGTGTAGTTCTGCAACAGCTGGAGGGCCGTAGTTTGGAGATCCCTGGGTTATAGAGTTCCAGAGGATGGGAGAGGTTCTGGAGAAGTCTTGAAAAGCAAGCACTGGCAGATATGTTAAGGGAAGTAGAGAGCAGGACAAATTGGAAAGAGAGAGAGGATAGTTTGGATAATATTTTGAGATGTGGTTGACGATGTAACTCAGAGCAGAGTTATGGAAGGCTTTGCATGCTGTAGCTAGTATTTTGAATTATGTGTTGGGTGAGCGGGAGCCAGTGGAGAGATTGGTAGGGGGGGGGGGGGGGAGCAGACACCGAGCAGCTGGTAAGGTTGATGAGTCTGGCAAAAGCATCCATGATGGACTGGAGAGGATAGCTTGTATAGTGGTTGGCCAACAAGGAGGAAAGTGCAATAGTTGAGGTGATAACAAGGGAGTGAATTAGCAGCTTGGTGCTGTCATTGGTTAAGAAGAGGCATATTTTGGAGAGGTTGGATGTGGGGCTGAAAAGAGAAGCCAGAGTCCACTATTAAACCTAGCACCCTGAGATACAGGGACGGATAGATGCCATGCATGAGGAGACTGATGGGGTGAGCTGAGGGGTAGAAAGGTATATTTGGGTGTTGTCAACAAAGAAATGGTGTTGGAAGCCGTGGGAGACAATCAGCTGACCCAGAGAGGAGGTATGTAGCGGTACTCCCATAGGAGCAGCTTGAATACTCTCTCTTGCTTTATCTGTTCAGCCATGCACACAGTATTTTCCACAGCCAGGCTCGTGTCTTGAATAATCAGTCTAGGGGTTTTGGTTGTTTTCGAAGGTTTTATTTGAGAACTTGGAAAGGGAAGGGTAGATAGTGGGATACTCCAGATTCAACTAATTACAGGGAGGACAACTGCTTCAACTTGACTGTGGAAATCCTATTTGCAGCAACATGCACTCTTGAGCAAGTCCTCTATGAGAAGGACAGACTATTGCTCTTCGGGACACTAGACAGTATCCCCTTTCTGCTGTACCCAGCAGCTGACTTTCCTAGCACAGAGGAGTAGCCCACAAAAGAACCAGGCCCCTAGATCTTTGGTCTGTACTCACAGGAGTCGAAAAACAGATCCTCTCGGGCATGGCTCCTCTCAGTCAGCTCTTCAGAACACATGGGTCAGCTCTCCAGCTTCCAGGCCTCCAGCCTGAGGCCACATAGCAGCAGGTTCTGAGAAGGGCAGAGCGCCCCCTCCCCAACTGGACTCTGCTTTCCAGACAAAGACCCCTCCCCAGCATGCATAGGACCCTATGCCTGCAATTGGCTGTGATGGCATCCATATCCATGCCACTGATCTGCATGAGTCACTCCTGTCCACCCCACCAGTTTCCAAAACTGTCTGGATACAGATGAGTCTTTGTAAATTCAGGACTCCCTGGCTGTACCAATTCCATCTCCATGTTAAGCAGGAAAACTACTATATTTTACCTTAGTTTCCTGTTAAGCAGAAGCCCATACTATGCTAACTATATAGCAACCTACCTAGGAGGAGGCTGCAGGTATAAATAGAGAATAGTAGAGGTCCGAGGTTGGAACCTTGGGGGACCTCTATGGAAAGGGAATAAGAAAAGGAGGAGGTAGAGTTGTAGGTGGCACTGAAGGTGCAGTGAGATAGGTAAGTGGAGAACCAACAAAGAACAAGAAGGCAAGGGAATGGCATTTCTTGAGGAGGAATGGGTGGTCAGGACCGCCCACAGTGAATATATGTCGCTACTTTGACGTTAAATGCCGTTGTTATGGCAGCACATAGCTGCCATAACCCCTGGTATTTTTTTCAATGGCCGGCAGTCCGCTTTAAGATAAAAGTGGTTTCCGCGGCAAATTCGCCGCAAGATCACTTTTATCGGCGGCCGTAGAGGTGCCCACCCCCCTCCCGCCGCGTCCCGGTCGTCTCCGCCGCATACCGGATCCGTCGGTAGTGGCGGAGACAATCTGATCCTTTCCCCTGTTAGGCGGGAAGTTGAGTGAGGGAAAGATGACCCCCCTCGACTCTATGCCATTGGATGACGGGAGCGACGCCAAATGTCACTTCCGCCCAATGGCCTTAAAAGGGACTAATTTTTTTTTTAATATTGAAAAAAAAAGACATTTTTATTTATTTTTTATTGCTTTTAAGTGTAAATGTGAGATCTGAGGACTTTTTGACCCCAGATCTCACATTAAAGAGGTCCTATCATGCTTTATTTCTATTACAAGGGCTGTTTACATTCCTTGTAACTGGAATAAAAGTGATCCATAATTTGTTTTTAAAGGGACAGGCTAAAAATAAAACATAAAAAGTAAAATAAATAATAATAAAAAAAAAAAAAATTTAAAGCGCCCGTCCCTCCGTGATTGCCCGCAGAAGCGAACGCATATGTAAGTTGCGCCCGCATATGTAAACGATATTATATTGTGTCAAACCACACATGTGAGGTATCACCGCGTTTGTTAGAGCGAGAGCAATAATTCTAGTCCTAGACCTCCTCTGAAACTCAAAACATGCAACCTGTTTTAAACGTCGCCTATGGAGATTTTTAAGGTGTCAAAGTTTGTCGCCATTCCATGTGCGGGCGCAATTTTGAAGGGTGACATGTTGGGTATCAATTTACTCGGCGTAACATTATCTTTCACAATATAAAAAAAAATGGGCTAACTTTACTGTTTTCTTATTTACTGATTCAAAAAAGTGTATTTTTTCCCCAAAAATTGCGTTTTGTAAGACCGCTGTGCGACATAAAGTATTGCAACGAAAATTTTAAAATTATATATAATGTTTGGGGATTCTAAGTACTGGTAATTTTCTAGCAAAAAACTAACTTGTAAACACCAAGTGTAAAAAATAGGTCCTTAAGTGGTTAAAGGCAGCAGAGAGGTCCAAGAGTAAAGCCCTGTACACACGATCGGACTTTCCAATGGGAAATGTTCGATGACAGGCTGCTGGTGGAAAATACAACCGTTTGTACGCGCCATCGGACAATTGTTGTCGGATTTTCTGTGGACAAATGTTGGATGGCAGGTTTTAAATTTTATGTGCGAACAAATGTCTGTTGTCGGATTTTCCGAGCGTGTGTACACAAGTCCGTCGGACAAAAGTCCAAAGTACAAACACGCATGCTCGGAAGCGGTCGGTCTTGTAAACCAACGTTCGTAATGGAGAATTAACATTCGTGACGCTGCAAATTATGAGATCTGGAAATGCAGCGCACAATTCTCTTCTGCTATAATGGGATAATAATGAAGCTGCTTTGCTGGTGATACTGGTGGAGTTATTGCAAACACATTTTCAAAGGCTTTTTTTTTTTGTGATATCAAGAATAATATTATTATGTTTTTTTTTTAAATTTATTTGGGTAAGTTACCACAACACCATTATCCCGTAGTTTTTAAGATCAAAGATACAACTATGTTGGTGTTAATTTTACATTGTATTTTTTTAAATGTAACTGCCGACTCCCAAACTGTCATTTGAAGTAAAACACACAGCCAAGTATTATTCTACACAATTTTTTATTGTGCATTAAAAAAATAAAACAAATAAAATTAGACATGCTATCTGCCAATAGAAAATAACCAAAAAGTGCATTCTATACATCCAAAAATATAGAAAATATACCAAATCAAATCATTATTATTCAACCAAAAAATAGAATTAAAGCCTCATGCATGTGTCCTGCTTCTTAATATAGGGGGTCAGCAATGCCAAGAGTTGGTGAAAGCAGGGGTCCGTCATCCGGGGATAATTACGAAAATCATCCGGATTATTCTCCTGGAGCTCCCGCAGCAAAGGCATATGACAGAATTGGTCACCATTAATAAAGCAACCAATTTTTGGTCCAAGAACTCCTCCTGTTCCTGGACTGGACTTGGGTTAAAGCAATAACTCCAAGGCCAATAATAAATAACACGTTATCTCCTCTGATTCTGCAACATGGCTGGTTGAGGAACGGCCGTTCATAAACGAACTGAAAAACGCAAACTGAAAAGCGCTAAATGAAAAGCGCGAATCAACACTCACCAAACTTCTACTAACACAAAATTAGCAGAAGGAGTCCAAAGGGTGGCGCTAAAGAGCTGAAAAACCACGTAGTACATCACTACGTTCGTGTTTGTTGGCCGACAATTCCTTACCGTTTGTATGCAAGACAAAATCCAGGCACACGCCTTCGGACAAAAGTCAGAGATTTTGTCTGCGGAAAATCCGATCGTGTGTACGAGGCTTTCCAGTACAGAGTAGCGACCGTTGGTTTTAGCATCCACTTTAATGATAGAAAGTAGCAGTAAATTCACACTTGTAGCAGCCATGCTGACTTAATAGGATGTCAAGTGGCATATAGAGATCCCGAAAGGAGGTTGACTGCTGTAGAGATTAATGAAGATTAAAAACGAAAGGGCACCAAAATGTTGAATACTCCCTGATGGCAGAATAAACATAGAAGATAAAAAGGGGCTGATTTACTAAAGACAAATAGACTGCGCACTTTGCAAGTGCAGTCGTTCCAGAGCTTAGTAAATGAGGTAAACCTTCACTTTGCAAAGAATACCCAATCACGTCCAGAGAAAATTAAAAAAAACAGCATATTTGCTTGCCCATGATTGGGTGATGGAAGTCAGCAGAGCTTCTGCTTATTTATTAATCTCAGGAGCAGCTCCTCTTGCAGAGTGCACAATCTATTTGCCTTTATTAAATCAAGCCCAAGGGATCTCCAGCTTGTCCGCTGATCTCGCTTTACAAATCAGGTCATTCCTGCTGTGGTCACATAAGCACACTAAAAAAAAAAAAATCAGCGGAGTTTTTTTTTTCTGCTGGTCAGTAACAGGTTAAAGCTGCTCAGCAATTTAATTCCCAGCGGCCGGCGTAATGAGGCACGAGCCATCATCTCCCCCCCCCCCCCCGCGCTCTGCGATCGGCCACACAGGAGGGCAGCCAGAATATAGCTGCTATTTGTCCGCCCTCCAATAGCAGAAGAGATTCACCACAAGCTGAGAGAATTGTCATTGTGACATATTGACCCCGTCCGGAAATGGCGCGGCGAGGCGTTCCTCTCGTTCCCCCCCCCCCACCTCCTCGGCCCGGATGATGGAAGATGATGACTTTTTGTGCCCAGAGACGAGCCAAAAAACCACGGCGTTCTGTTCCCTGCCCATTTGGACGCGCTCCTCGAAGAGACGATTTAGTGGGGGCCGGCGGCTTCTTGGCTCAGAGATGCCATTCGTACAACCTGCTACTGCGCCATTTATTCGGGATCCTCCGGAATGAGGATAATACCTGATGGCTAAAACCTGCCTGGCTGTAAAACCAGTGTTTAAAGTGGACCTGTCATCAGATATATATTTATAAGATAAGTGCTGCTTCGTATAATATGTCAGTGTAATACTTCCGGGTATTTATTACCTCTCATAGAGATCGTAGTACTCCCCCTGATAATGTCTTCATCTGCTTCCAAAGAGGCGCCACCATCAGTATCCAGGGTCACCATCTACTTCCTGGACCAAGATGCCATCTGCTGTGTTCACAAATACCAGGTCAGCTCCAGCTTCAGCCTCTCACCTTGTGACTTGCTACAAAGTTACAATGTTGGAGACTGAGGAAATGCTTACTTCCGCCTGCAGCCTGGGCAAAGTCCCTGACTGGAGCTTACCCGTGTGTGCTTGCTCCCGAGTCTCGCTGCTGCGTCCATTAAAACAGACAGCAGGAATCGGCTCTGCCCCTCCCCCATTCCTGTGTCACTGGATTTGATTGACAGCAGCGGGAGCCAATCAGGGCCATCTTTAATATTGATTGGACCCTGGGCAAAACTTTTCTTGGGCCCCCCCTCCCATGCAGTTTTGCTCTCAACCTGCTCTGAGACATACAATAAATAGCAGCTAGACTCAAAATCAGTTTACTGAATCAGAACAGGCATCTATTGCGATTGGTTGCCAGAGGTTACAGTGTATCATTATCGCTCACTCACTGGTTGCTAGAGGTTACAGTGTATCATTACCGCTCACTGACTGGCTGCTAGAGGTTACAGCACACATTACGGCTCAGTGATTAGTTGCTAGAGGTTACAGCACACATTACAGCTCAGTGATTAGTTGCTAGAGGTTACAGCACATGATTTCTGCATGTTGATTGGTTGCTAGAGATTACTGTGGATATGACCCTGGGGGGGGGGCATGGTATACATATCAATGCCGCTGGGCGCCCCTATTTACATATGAATGCCGGTATTTCCATGTAAACACAGGGTCTGCAGGTGAGTCATCTGTACACAACAATAGGGCAGATCTGGGCAGCATTAGTAGCAGCACTTCACACTGAGATATCGGGACACAGCACAGGACTAAAACCTCAAGGGAGAAGGAAATTTAAACCAGGATAGTTGGCAAGTATGAGGCAGTTGCTTTGGGTCCCACAACAATGACAGGGCCCAGGGCAGCTGCCCCTTTTGCCCTGACTTAAAATGGCCCTGGAGCCATTGGCTCCTGCTGCTATCAATCTCTCCAATGAGGGGAGAGACACCTGCTCGAGCCACTGCACTCGTGCACATCGCTGGATTGGATGGGGCTCAGGTTAAAAAAAGGGTTGCATGCATTAAGGTGAAAAACCTTGAGGCTTTACAACCACCTAAAAGCAGACCTCCTCCATCCCCTTCCTAATAAACTTCACATTAGCATCCCTGCATGTTGATGTGAAAGTATCTACCACAGCTGCTTTTCTTTTTTTTGTAATGTACTTACCTTCTTGTGCAATGGCAGCGGGTGTTCAATTTTCTTGGGGGGGGGCGGCACGCCCCCCAGCCCCCCCAGCCAGCCACCCACCTCCAGCCAGCCAGCAACCCCCCACCCCCCCGGTGCTCGATCGATCGGCGCCCCCCCAATCACTCGCTCGATCGCCGCTTTGCTCGCCCGTCACTCGCCAGGCCCGTGCTTACTACATTCAGGTTGCAGCTTCTGCGTCCCATCCCGAGTCCCCGCGGTCGCTTCCCCTCCCAGCCAATCAGGACTTAGGACTCAGGGCCTATTGGGTATTAAAACTCCCAGCCAACCGCTTCCTGATTGGCTGGGAGGAAAAGCAGGAAGACATTAGCGAATATTAATTTGCTAATGTCACACAACTGTGTGGGCTCGGGGCACAGTGCTCTGTGCCCCCCAAGCCCACCCTTTTTGAAGCCAATTGGAATCTCAGGCTCTAATCATGTGCTTCAAAAGAAACAAAACATTGAAATCCATGCATCCGGTGCCCTGCATGTAGATTAGGGGCCGGGTGCATAGTTAAGGGGGACGGTGCCCCTGTGCCCCATATGCGTGGCCGCCACTGTTCTTGTGTCAATTTCCTGGGTAATCCCAGCCACAGTGGTGCTTCTGGGTAGGCAACATAATTAGTGCCTTCAGGGAAATCTCTGACCTAATCTGCAGGATCTCATGAGATCTTGCAAGATCTCGCAGTATAGTTTTATTGCGCATGCGCAAGATGGAGCAAGATGAAGCGCATGACATCATGTGACTCATCTTGCGCATGCGCTGTACAACTTTACACTCATCTGTTTGAAAAAAAAGCCTTCCCCCGGAATCTCGGGATGTCCATTTTAGGGAACCCCATGTTCCTTCCCCTCTTTGGGATTTTGGCACTCTAATAAAGAACCCACTACCAGGTAGGGCAGGTTATTGTAGGATGGGATCTTCCTCCACAGTGCCTCCATGTCCTATTCTTCCTTATTGTATTTAGTAATGTCAGAAGCTCCATAGTAAAATACAATCCCAATTCTCGCAGCGATGAGAGCAGAGTTGTGATTCACATTCAGGCAGAGAGCGTTCCGGGAGCCGGAGTCTCACGTGGCCAGAATCTGGCTCTGGGCAATGGCAGCTTCATCTTGTGTGCCAGCTCTGCCAGCTCCCGTCCCTCCAAGGTGGCAGAACACGCAGTACATTCATCAGTCCCCCTGGCAGGACGAGCCCCTGGAGCCGGTGAAAGTGAAATGTTCATTAAAGGCAGATAAAGGAGCTTTTCTGCAGAGGGACTAAAAGAGGATCTTCTGCTACTCACACACTTCATTAGAGGCTTCTCATTTCCTACCCTGCAAGGTAATCTGCAGGCATAGAGGATGGCAAGCTGGTGAAAGAGGGAGGAGAGGAGAGAAGAGAAGAGGGAGAGAGAGAGAGGGAGAGAGAGAGGGAGAGAGAAACAGAGGAAGAGTAGGAGAGAGAGAGGGAGAGGGAGAGAGGGGGGGGAGAGACAGAGGGGGAGAGAGAGAGGGGGGGAGAGAGAGAGAGACAGAGGGAGAGGGGGGGGAGAGGGAGAGAGAGAGAGGGAGAGGGGGGAGAG
Organism: Lithobates clamitans; assembly: GCA_037952925.1. NCBI lineage: Eukaryota > Metazoa > Chordata > Amphibia > Anura > Ranidae > Lithobates > Lithobates clamitans. The sequence goes on from JBBGZY010002682.1 coordinate 270,432, forward strand.
GGAGAGAGAGAGACAGAGGGAGAGGGGGGAGAGAGAGAGACAGAGGGAGAGGGGGGAGAGGGAGAGAGAGAGACAGAGGAAGAGGGGGAGAGAGAGAGAGAGAGAGAGAGACAGAGACAGAGGGAGGGGGGGAGAGACAGAGAGACAGAGGGAGAGGGGGGAGGGAGAGAGAGAGAGAGAGAGAGACGGAGGAAGAGGGGGGAGAGGGAGAGAGAGAGACAGAGGGAGAGGGGGGAGAGTGAGAGAGAGTGAGAGAGAGACAGAGGGAGAGGGGGGGAGAGAGAGAGACGGAGGGAGAGGGGGAGAGAGAGAGAGACAGAGGGAGAGGGAGAGAGAGAGCGAGAGAGAGAGAGAGACGGAGGGAGAGGGGGGGAGAGAGAGAGAGACAGAGGGAGAGGGGGAGAGAGAGAGAGAGACAGAGACAGATGGAGGGGGGGAGAGGGAGAGAGAGAGAGAGACAGAGGGAGAGACAGATGGAGGGGGGGAGAGGGAGAGAGAGAGAGAGAGAGAGACAGAGGGAGAGGAGGGGAGAGGGAGAGAGGGAGACAGAGGGAGAGGGGGAGAGGGAGAGAGGGAGACAGAGGGAGAGGGGGGAGAGGGAGAGAGAAAGACAGAGGGAGAGAGAAAGAAAAAGAAACAGGCAGAGTGACAGAGAGGAGAGGAAGAGACAGGTAGAGTGACAGAGAGGAGAGGAAGAGACAGGTAGAGTGAGAGAGAAAGATGGAGGGAAAGAGGGGAAGGGAGGGGAGGAGAGGAGAGGAAAGGAAAGGAAAGGAAAGCAAAGGAAAGGAGAGGAGAGGAGCGGAGAGGAGAGGAGAGGAGAGGGGAGGAGAGGAGAGGGGAGGAGAGGGGAGGAGAGGAAAGAAGAGGAAAGGACAGGTAGAGTGACAGAGATGGAGGGAAAGACAATGAAAAAAGATAATGAAGGGAGTGCTTTCGCGCTACTATGAATAAGTGAAAGAATATTATTAATTATTAATTTAAAAGTGAACGTGCGTAAATATAAATGCAGCAAAATCTGTAGTGTAACACAAACCACTAATCAATTGGAATAAATGTTAATAAAGTGATTTCGCGCAAATATTAAAAAATAGTGTCAGGTTCATGAAACACTTTAATTTATGAACCTGACACTATTTTTTAATATTTGCACGAAATCACTTTATTAATATTTATTCCAATGAAAAAAGATAGGAGAGGGGAGAGACAAGTGGAGAGGAGAGGGAGAGAGAGAGAGACAAAGAGAGAGAATAGACCAAGAGTGAGGGAGAAAGATGGAGGGAAAGACTAAGAAATAGAGAGGAAGGGAGGGAGTGGAGAGGAGAGGAGAGGAAAGGAAAGGAGAGGAAAGGAGAGGAGAGGAGAGGAGAGGAGAGGAGAGGAGAGGAGAGGAGAGGAAAAGTGAGGGAAGAAGAGTGACAGAGAGAGATGGAGGGAAAGACAAAGAAAAAGAAAGAGGAGAGTGGGGGAAAGACAAGCAGAGAGGAGAGGATAGGAAGACACAGGTAGAGTGATAGAGAGAGATGCAGGGAAAGTCAAAGAAAAAGAGAGCAAAGGAAGGGAGGGAGAGGGAGAGGAGCGGGGGGGGGGGGGTAGAGAGGAGATGAGAGGAGAGGATGGGAGGAGAGGAGGGGAAGGGAGGAGAGGAGAGGAGAGGAAAGGAAAGGAAAGGAAAGGCAAGGCAAGGCAAGGCAAGGCAAGGCAAGGCAAGGCAAGGCAAGGCAAGGAAAGGAAAGGAAAGGAAAGGAAAGGAAAGGAAAGGAAAAGAAAGGAAATAAAGGAAAGGCAAGGCAAGGCAAGGCAAGGCAAGGCAAGGCAAGGAAAGGAAAGGAAAGGAAAGGAAAGGAAAAGAAAGGAAATAAAGGAAAGGCAAGGCAAGGCAAGGCAAGGCAAGGCAAGGCAAGGAAAGGAAAGGAAAGGAAAGGAAAGGAAAGGAAGAGACAGGTAGAGTGACAAAGAAAGATAGGGGGGAAGACAAAGAAAAACAGAGAAAGGGAAGGGAGGGGGAGAGAGAGGAGAGTGGGCAAGAGAGGAGAGGAAAGAAGAGGAGGAGACAGGTAGAGTGAGAGAGAGAGATGGTGGTAAAAACAAAGGAAAAGAGAGAATAGGAAGGGAGAGAGAGGAGAGGGAGAGGAGAGGAGATGGAGAGGAGAGGAGACGAGAGGAGAGGAAGATGGAGGAAAAGACAAAGAAAAAAATAGAAAGGGAAGGGAGGGAGAGAGGAGAGGGGGAAGAGACAAGCAGAGAGGAGAGGAGAGGAAGAGAGAGAAAGACAAAGAGAAAGAGAAAAGGATAGGAGAGGACAGACTGACAAGGATATTCTGAGAAATAATTGCCTTTTTATTCTACCCAAAGTCAACCCCTATTCTGCTATATATTATCATTTGACCTGAGAACATTATTGAACTCATCCTCTATACCCTTCATATTATTCCTTACAATGATAATGTCAAGTGGGGGGGAGACAGTGTAAGAGAGAGAATCGTGTTCCCTGATAATGTTCCTGGACTTACCCCCTATCTTCTTTATATCATCGATTGCCCCGGACCCTCAAAATATCCAACCTGTAAAAAGTCCTCAATTGCTTAGGCAATGCTAAAATGTATTTGGTCCTGTCAAACAAACCTATTTGAATTTGAATTTGAGAGAAGGAAAGTAAGGATAGAAAATTAGAGAGAGTAGGAAAGACAGAGAGGAATGGAGATATATCAAACATCGTAGTATCCTTTGAGACTGAGTCCCAAAACAGCAGCAACACATTCAGTATGTAGCAAAGTATGAAAGCTTCACTCCAACTTTTTCGAAACTTTTTATGACGTTTAGGAACTTTTTTTATAAACGTTTCATTCTTTTTTTATTGTCAGGTGTGGGTGGTGGTATTGATGGCATAGAGACATAGAGGGTGACTCAGCTCTCTCAGAACCAAGATCTGTGAGATCTCAGCACAAGGTGATAATGCTTATTAGTAGTTTTTGGGATTAGGCTTAGGGTTAGGCTAAGGTTGGACTTAGGCAGCCCATATATAATAGTAATTCTTTTCATTCATCCACCAGGTTGAATGAAAAATAATCACCCAATTCCCCCAGCCAGACTATTGAGGTAGATGGGGGAATCACTCCTGCTGAGCTATTGTGTTCTGATTCCCCACTGTCAGAATACAATAATCAGTACTGCCTGCTATAGCCCACAGTGCTGATCAATCGAGATTTATCCTACAGGCTGCTTGTATGGAAATCAATTGATAGCTCGACTTTTGTAAAACCATTAGTCCCATACATAGATCGACATTTGGCCGGTCTCTAGTGGAGGGCTTTAGGGTCAGAGGTTACTGTAAGTGCCCTGTGAGTTTCTAATGAAGGCAGAATGCTGCCAAGACATACCTTGAAAAGAAGCTAATGCATAAACAAAAAGCATTTGACATTGTTAACCCCTTGGAGCCGGCTCCTCCAGGCCCTTTAAGGGGTTTGGGGTTTCTGATCATGTGACCACCATGATTGGCTGTCACGACGGTCACATGATCGGAAAGCTAGTAGTGATCGGGAGCTTTCCGTTAGCTGCTCAACACAGCTGTATTTGCACTAATGCATGCAAATATGCTGCCGCTCAGCGCCAAGGCCCACCCGCCGAGCGCCGGCACCAAGATGGAACCATCCGCAGTCTGTGTTCACCACTGAACCTCTCCAACCTTGCATGCTTTTTACTACTTTTGTTAGAAACAAGTTAAACTTGTGACACCAGTACAACTGTAACTACCAAAATCCCTATCGATAGTAAGGGAGCAATGAGAGTGAGAGATACTGCAAGAGAAGGAGTATCAGCATCAATCATAGTGATTCTGTAGTTGGAAAATTGTCACCAGATACAGAATCAGTAGTGTGACCCAGGTCTTGCAACACGAAACAATAATGATCTATGTGATATTTAGTGTATCTGTGTAGGGACCCCTAGTCTAAATTTAGTGTTGGCACCTAGACTGTAGCCAACCTAAGCTTTTTTATCTGGGATTGTTGGGTTCCTCCTAAGCCCAAGGACATTATTTGCTTCTGCCTGCTTCCAGGGAGTGTTCTCTAGTAAATGGAGCAAGGAGATGCAAAGTTTTGGGTTATGAATATTTATTCTGCCTCATCCAATTTCTGAGAAATGTATGCCATTGATGTGGGAAGAAGACCTTGTAGAAGGGCCTTGGCCTCCCAGACTTTGCCTGGTGAAGATATGTAATTGTAGATTCCAAAGATCCTTTCCTTTCCAGGCTTTTCCTGGTGAGGATGTAGGGGTGGAAGGTCCTTGCACCCCAGATTGCTGTCTGGGGAGGTTAAAGGTCCAGAGTGGTTTGTTAATTGCTTTACAGGCCAATGGGAAGGAAACAGAAGACGAAGAAGAGTTCTAGCTGGTAGTAGACACATAAAGATACTAATGAGCAGAGGGAATTGCCCATCTGGGCTTAAAGGTCCACAACTGGCCCATAAGGGAGATTTGAGAAGTCCTAACCTGGTCTGTGGCAGAAGCTGAAGATACTTAAAGGTGGCTGCCAATCTGGGCCTACATAGTTGGAATTAGCTTGTGGTAGACACATAAAGATACTGGAAGATACTAATGAGCAGAGGGAATTGCCCATCTGGGATTAACAATCCACAACTGGCCCATGAGGGAGATCTAAGAAGTCCTAACCTGGTCTGTGGCAGGGGCTGAAAACACTTAAATGTGGCTGCCAGTCTGGGCCTACATATTTTGTATTAGCATTTGGTATAGATTCATAAAGATACTAGAAGATACTAATGAGCAGAGAGAATTGCCGATCTGGGCTTAAAGGTCCACAACTGGCCCATGAGGGAGATCTGAGAAGTCCTAACCTGGTCTGCGGCAGAGACTGACGGTATTTAAAGGTGGCCACCAATCTGGGCCTACATAGTTGGAATTAGCTTGTGGTAGACACATTAGGATACCAGAAGACACTAATGAGCAGAAGGAATTTTTGCTGCTGTTTTTATGTAATTTTTTGAGGCACAACTCCTCAAGGTGCAATAATATTATTTGATGGGTGTCACTGTGACTGTAATATTTCATTCATACCATTAACTCAATACTGGTTGCTTATGTACCTTTTTCTGTACGTTTTTATAGGAATGATGAGCTAAATACTGCAGGGCTGCTGTTAAAAATCCTAGGGCCCCACCTGGCAGGCTACTGCTTCCCCCGAAAATATCATATGTTATTTTCACAAAAAATACACTAAAACTCATCCTGAAATTACCCCCCTTTGTGCCTTCAGCAACTGCTGGTGGGAGGAAGAGGAGGGAAGCCAGCAGCTCTTCTTGGGGGGGGGGGGGGCTGGGGAGGACAGCAGGGGGGTGGGTGTGATCAGAGCAGGTGACAGGAGGTGCAGATACTAGAACCAATCCCGTGCAGCACAGCCAGAGGGAGGGAGAGGAAGAGAAGCCAGAAACACTGCAGGGGAAGCAACAAGAGGATAGGTGCCAGAAGTAAGGCAGTACAGCCAGAGCTCCTATTCGGCAGGCACTCAGGCCCCCCTTTTGAAACTTATGGGGCCCAAGCCCAGCACAGGAGGGCAGGTTTTGCTGCCCCATCAGCGGCCCTGATGGCCAGTGTAATTGGTGGCGTGATGCGCAGCTCAGCCTAGTGGAACAGGTTATACCCTGTGTCTCGAAGTGAGTGGCTCCTAATTATTCCTGGCAAAGGGCATTATACACTTAGTTGATATTTATTCCATTAAGCACCTGCCCTTTCTGAGGAAGAAGAGACACATTGGAATACTAGTCAATATCCGTTTCCACCTCTAGCGTTGGGTCTCTTTCGTGTGTGGATGTTGCTGCATTATGTAAAACTAGACATGTGCAATTAGTTTCGTTCCGAATTCATATTTTAGCGAATTTCGATAAATTCGTTAATTCGGAAATATCCGAATTAACGAAAAACCCTTTAAACAAACTTTTTCGAATATTTGAAAATTTGTAAATTTGAAAAAATGTATAAATTCGAAAAAAATTCTTAAAAAATTTGAAAATCCGAAAAAACCCAAGAATTAGAAAATCAGAAATAATAACTAACAATAACTTAACTATTACTAACTATTACCGTAAGTTATAGGTATTGGAATTTCCTTTCAAATCTGGCTGTTATTGAACGTAACGAATACAAATTTATCCAAAGTTACGAATTATCCGAAATAATGAATACAGCATCTAAACAAATGGAACACAATGAATGAGTAATAATACTAACAATAATAATAATAACATTTTTTTTTTAATATTATTGTTATTTATTATTATTAATTTGTCCCGATACATTTGTTTAGATGCGGCATTCGTTATTTTGGATAATTCGTAACTTTGGATAAATTTGCATTCGTTACGTTAAACAACAGCCAAATTTGAAAGTAAATTCCAATACCTATAATTTAATAGTTAGTAATAGTTAAGTTATTATTAATTAGTTATTATTTCAGATTTTCGAATGTTTCAGGTTTTTGGATTTTCGGATTTCAAATGTCTAAATTTACGAATCTTTTTGAATTTTTTCGAATTTACAAATTTACGAATTGTGATCATAACAAATGTCCTAAAAAATGAAAAAACGAAAACTAAAACGAACTAATTTTTCGGCAGTGCACATGTCTATGTAAAACTATTATGCCGTGTACACACGAGCGGACTTTACGGCATACTTTGCCCGGCGGACTTTTCGACAGACTTTACGACGAACTTTCCGAATGAACGGACTTGCCTACACACGATCAACCAAAGTCCGATTCGTACGTGATGACGTACGACCGGACTAAAACAAGGAAGTTCATAGCCAGTATCCAATAGCTGCCCTAGCGTCGGTTTTTGTCCGTCGGACTAGCATACAGAATACAGACGAGCGGACTTTTCGACTCGAGTCCGCCGGATAGATTTGAAACATGTTTCGAATCTAAGTCCGTCAAACTTTTGATAAAACAATGTCCGCTGGAGCCCACACACGATCGAATTGTCCGACGAAATCCGGTACGCCGGACCAAGTATGCCGTAAAGTCCGCTCATGTGTACGCGGCATTAGACTAGTTTTTACATTTTTAGAATAGGGTGCCTCAAGACTGTCCATAATTTTAAATGGTGCCCTGAGACTGTCCATAATTTTGATAGGTGCCTCAAGATTGCAAGGCTATCCATCATTTTAAGGGTGCCTTGACTGAAAAAAAGAAACACTGGCCTAATCCAGCATACAGCTCGTATGCATAGTTGTTCCAGTGTGTGGGGGGGGGGGATACACCTTGTGTTTATCCTTAGAGTGCATTGTTTTTTATGACGAGTTTATATTAAGTTGGCTAGGATAGTGAACTTTTATGGGGGGGGGCATTGTGAATACAAGATTTGTAAATTTTAACCTTATTGTTGTGTTTGTTTCCATAAAGTCCATCTACATTTTCACTACTTTTGCTGTTTTTATGTATCCTGTACCCCTAACCCTCCCTCCATAGGCATTTTAGCCAATTAGTTTTCCAACAAAGAAGGCTGAATCTCTTGATGTCTGTCTGTCACCACCAATGGGTCAGCAAGAGCAGCTACAGGGTAGGTCACTAGTAGGGAAGTCAGAAGAACCCGTTAAAATCCAGTAGCTCCTTCAGGAGGTCATTGCTACATCTGTAGTTCCAGATTTCCTCTAGAGACCAGCCCTGTGACATGATCAGATCCAACAGGGGAGATGTGAATCATTAGCTGAGTTTGGAAACAAAGCAAGGAAAGCTGTGATAATCTGCTCTGACCAATAATCCCAAACATTGCCCTGACTTCAAAGGCAAACTTTGTTGTCACCCACAAGACCGTCTCACAGTAACCACATGACACAACAGATTACCAAGTGTCAGACGGGATCAGCTAATTTGGAACAAAGCAAGGCCTGCTGACCCCTTGGAAGCCCGTGTGACACTTTCCCCCAGCCGAAGCAATGGCCTGAAACCACATACCAGTCCCAGCATGCACCGCGGGACACGGGCCCCCCCCCCCCCATCACATGGACTCTGCAGACTTCTCTATAGAGGCCCATTGTATTTCCTTCCTTCCTTCAATCGTCTACATTTTCATCTCTTGGTTTCTCTCTGACCCTCTTTCTCTGTAAGCGTTCAAAATGAAGATTTTTTTTTCTTTTTTTATTACTTGAAATATGTATTGTGGGATAGAATCAAATAAAAGATGACAAATACATAGATTAAAATATATGTAAACTAAAATCTCCTATAAGCCGGCTGTCCTTTCCACAGGCGCTCATTGCAAAGATACCAGATGCCACAAAGGACGCCAGGAAAAGAAATTAAAGCAGATGTAAACACAATCAACAAAAAATGCATATAAGCTCTAACATATGTTCTTTCAGAAGTGATTTTCAATATTTGCAAATCTGCAGTTTTTATTAAAATAATTCCTGGTTCTCCAGCCATGAAGGTCCTTGTTCGGGCACTTCCAGTTATGGGGTGACAACGGTTTGTTCCCGTTTCCTAATTGTGCTCCTGTGTTGTCAACCTTGTCACATGGACTTTTGATGGCGACCACAACTGGCCATTGCAATGCACATTACGCAGACATAGTCCACTGTTGTCACCATCAGGAAACCCAACCTGAGAAATGCCATTCGACCATCGCTGGAGGGTTTGTACAGTGAAAGTGGCTGCAAAGTGTTGTCCATTAAACAGTTTGGCCATTCTAGCAAGATACAGACACCATCAACCAACTGTGTCAGCCAGCCCTTATCTAAGCATGAACTGTTAAAATGATACTAAAGTCTTACTTTTCTTTGGTTAAAAATAACAAACATGTCATACTTACCTGCTGTGTGTAATAGTTTTGCATAGAGCAACCCGAACCTCCTCTTGTCAGGTCCCCCACCAGCGCTCCTGGCCCCTCCCTCCTGCCGAGTGCCCCCATAGCAAGCTCTCGAGCCGAGCCACTGCTCTGTGTGTCCATTCAGACAGGAAGCCACTGCTGAGCTCACTGACTTTGATTGACAACAACGGGAGCCAAAGGCAGGAGGGAGAGTCCTGGACAGTGTTGCCAACCGCCCGTGTTTTTACAGGCAGCCCGTAAAAACAAGGCACTTTTCTCCCTGCCCATAAATGCCCGTAATAGAACAAAAGTGCCAGTAAAAAATAGCCGTGACCTGGTTGGCTGGAACTGCGCATGCGCAGTTCTGTAGCTGCCCGAGCCGATCCTGTATTCGGCCAGCACCAGTGGGAGGGGCCGCCCTGGCCCGGGGGGGGATTTGACAGAGCCTGTGCGGCATGTTACTGGCGAGGCGAGTAATGTCATGGCCCATCCTGCCAGGCACACCAGCCCTTAAAAACAACTACCAGGAGCTGAGCAGGCAGAATGGAGGAGCCCCCCGTGGGGGTCTGTCCAGACAATCCAGATTCCAGGGAGACAGAATCACAGCCCAGCAGCTGAGAGGCACAGTAGAACTGCCCGGACTACAAACTTATGACGAGCGTGACTCCCACTTATATCTTGTAAGTGTTTTTAATCTTGTATTTTTACAGTATTTTTTTACACAATAGATTAACCTCTTAGGCTGCACAGTGAGTATAACAAGCATGCATTACTGCATATACAGACTGATTTAACTGTTGTGGGTTTAATAACACCCTACACTGTCACTAAATCCACATCCACAAACTTTCAATAAATGGCGTATTCCATGCTGTTCATACTCACTCAGTCACTATGGGATTAGTTGATCCTGCTGTTCTTTATCTCCCCCTTCTGTCCATGTCCCCAATTCAGCTAGAGATTTTGCAGAGCAGTGTTGGCAGCTCTGTACATGCTCAGTTTTCAGTGAGTTTCTATGCTGAGCATTTCCTCCCTATCACATCTGAGTAGCCCATATGACTATAGAGTCACACATGTGGTAAATGACAGCCCACTCCCTCCCTCCTCCTCCATGCTCACTAATCCTTTAAACACTATGGCATACCTCCCATATTTCTGAGATTGGAATAAGGGACACTTGTTAGCAAAAGTATGTAGTCATAGGACATACCCCCTGCCACGCCCCCTTAAAGGAGAATTATGCAAAAAAAATTGTGCTTTTTTACCACTACTATTCTTTATATTGGTTTTTGGAATTTACTAATGCACCAATTTAGAAATTGGATGAAAGGTTTAGCACTGGGAAACACTTTTTTGATAGACAAATAGTGTATTTTATATACAGTGGAACCTTAGATTACGAGCATAATCCGTTCCAGAGAATGCTTATAATCCAAACCCCTCACATATCAAAGCAAGTTTCCCCATAGAAGTCAATGGAAACAAAGATAATTCGTTCCGCATTTACTTCTATTGCATGCAATACCGCATGTGGCCAGAGGTGGAGGGGGCGCCGGAGAGCCTCGGAAATACTCGGGGACAGCTCGGCTGAACTCGGAAACACTCGGGAACTGAGTATTTCCAAGTGTTTCCGAGTATTTCCAAGTGGTTCCAAGTATTTCCGAACGGCTCCGAACCGTTCCGAGTGTCAACCGGCGCACCCGCACCTCTGGCCAATTGCGGTACTGCACACCGCACAATACTCGCAAACCGAGTCAGGATTTAAAAAAAAAAAAGTTGCTCGTCTTTCAAAATGATTGTTAACCGCATTACTCGTAAACCAAGGTTCCACTGTACAACTATATAGATCAGACCAAAATGGGGGACAAATGAGGAGGACAGAGGGACTTTGTTCCAAATGAGGGACAGTACCTTGAAATCAGGGACAGTTGGGAGCTATACACAATGAGGGTGAGATATTACATGAAGAATAATGGAGGCTTCACCTCCCTCTTATTCTAAGACACAGGCGGGAGGGGCGTGACACGGCCTGTGACTGGCAGAAATCCGCCCCACACCATGTTATTGCCAAAAAATAATAAAGATTTAATTTCAAATATATATTTGTATGACAAATTAAAACAGCTTATTGATATTATTTATTTATTTTTACTCTGTATTCCAAATACTTTTTTTTTTAACATGTGACCAGCAGCAGAGGACTAGAAGCTCCTCCTACTTATGTTTCCCTGCAGACAGGCTGGGAGACATCTGGGTCATGTGACAGCTGGATATCCATTAGGAAAAAGGTACTTACTGTAGCTGTTTTTTGTTTTAATTAAAATAATGACCGTGCCATCATCCATATACAGAAATAGAAGGGAAAGTGTAAATTAAACAGTATGTGTTTAATATTACTTTAAAGTGGAACTAAACCCATCGATTTAACAGTTCCTGAAAACAGTTACATTCAAGACATGCCATGAAAGATAACTGTCACAGTTACTTGTGCTCTAAACCAAACTGTCATCAAATGACTGGTGTCATAACTGATCACATGTGCTGCACAATGGCAACTGCAGATCAAACAGAGGCCAAGATGGCAGCTTCCTTGACTGTAAATGATAGGGCAGTTTAGTTCCACTTTAAGCCCATGGAGAGAAAAGTGGGAAAGAGGCACAGAGGACAGCATTAGTTTAATGAGGGAACAACAGCATCTAACAAATAAGATTGTATACCTTTTTATCATCACTATGCACTGTTTACTTCAGTGAGCCTCAACCAACAATGTGAGCAGAGAGCTCCCAGACATGAAGGTCTACAGCAGGGTTCCTCATCCAGAGTTCCATTGAACCCTAGAGTTCCTCCAGAGGGTGCTAGGGATTCCTTCGGGAATGAGCAATTTCTGCCTCTCAGATAAGTTCGCACTGACTCCATTGATCTTTTTAGCTATCTTTAAGGGAGGGGATTCTTCCCAATGACCACAAGTGTAAGGAGCATTCTTCCCACTGACCATCACACTAATGAATGAACATGTAGATATAGAATTTTTTATCGGGGGTTCCTTGAGACCAGAAAGCTATTTCAATGGTTTCTCTGTCTTGAAAAGGTTGGGAATGGCTGGTCTACAGGGTACCTGGTCATTAGACATGTGCACCATCAATAAATTCGTTTAGTTTCGTTCCGTTTCGTATTACAATTAATTTGTAATTCGTGTCCAATTCAATTCGTACGAAATACGAATTTTAGTTAGGTTCGTGAACTTTTGGTAACAATAACGAAAGTTCGTTATGATAAATTTATCGTTATGAGGGGCTCCCACCATCCCTGTGCTGTGCTGACTTCCTGGGGTCTTTAACTTTTAGGTTCGTTAACTTTTCGTAACAATAACGAAAGTTCGTTATGATAAGTTTATCTGAAGTTCGTAAACCAAATTTAGTTTTTCGTACAAAATTCGTATGCATAAAAATTTGTATTTCGGATCCTCACGAATTTCTGATTCGTACGAAACTAATCGCACATGTCTACTGGTCATCCATTATACCCTTATTGAAGAGCACCTGGTTCTGGGATGGGACATTTTCATCCAGTCATAGCAGCCTGGAGTGTTGTCTTCTACAAGTGCTTTACAACTTTGGACCACTTTTGCCACCACTAAATTATAAAGAGGGTCAAGGGTAATATGCAGCTTTATACTTTAAAAGTGAGACTGGACAAGAGAGGTAATGAAGGATGAGTCACGAGAATATACAATGAAACAAAAGACTATAAATAGACAAGATCATGGGGCAACAAAACCAAAAGGCAATAAGTTGAAAACGAGAGGAAGAAAGTATGGGCGAGGGACAAGACACGTTGGATTGGGATAGAAAGTATAGATGAGGAGCAGGAAGGATGGGTGAGGAGACACAAGGATGGGTGGGGTAACACAAGGATGGCTGAGGGGCAAAAAAAAAAAAATGGATGTCGGGCAAGTGCTGTTACCAGGAAGCTGAAGATTCCCTACTGATAAAAAAGTATAAGTTTGGCGGTATTCCATTTTCAGTTCCAATTCATTTTTATTAGGCATTTGCAAAATAAAAGAGTAGAACAAGCAAGTATTGAGCAGCATATAAGCTCAAACTACTACATCATCAATACAAGTAAAAAGTACAACTTTGGACCACCGTGCAGTCATTTCAACACAGGTTTCAAAGGGTGTTGGAACATCTTTTAGAAGGAGCAGTGGGGCTTTTTTTTGGCAAAATAAAACAAATAATTCTGTGCTGCCCTAAAAAATAAGCAGCTAACACGGCCAGTAGGATATGTGCATAAATCAGAAAACAAAATAAGTGTAGCGCTAATAACGGAAATGAATCAAATAGCCTGAGAAGACCATTACATCATCATAATAAACTCAAAAAAAATTATCGGATTATCAGCAGAGAAGGTCCATTCAACAAAATGAAAGTCCTCAGTGAATTTGTGACTCCTATAAAAAAGTGATAGTCCTCAATACAAATAAGGCTCCATAAGGTATCTATGTGCACGTAACATCCATGATGAAAGGAACACCACCACCGCTATTGGAGAGGCTTACCAGAACGTTTGGACCCAAAAAAACAGTACACTCGATTGGGTCAAACAAGCTTGAATGGAGAGCAACTGATGGGTTTCCGTAGAGACTGTAGGAAAATCCTAAGATGGTCTGTCCACCGGTATGTCCCTTCTATGGCACCAACCAGAAGACTGCAGATAAGCGTAATCCTCCTCCGACCGACTGCTACATACAAAAAAAAGAATTTTTTTGAAATTTTTTAATTTTTTTAACCGTATATACTTGAGTATAGGTCGACCTGAATATAAGCCGAGGTACCTAATTTTACCACAAAAAACTGGGAAAACTTATTGACTCGACTATAAGCCTAGGGTGGGAAATGCAAAAGCTACTGGGTAAACAATGCCAATCGGCAGCCTCACTGTGCCCATTTGAAGCCTCATTGTGCCCATCTGTTGCCTCACTGTGCCCCTTTGCAGCCTCACTGTGCCCATCTGCAGCCTCACTGTGCCCATTTGAAGCCTCATTATGCCCATCTGTTGCCTCACTGTGCCCCTTTGCAGCCTCACTGTGACCATTTGCTGCCTCATTGTGCCCATTTGCAGCCTCACTGTGCCCATCTGCAGCTGTACCTGTGATAACTAAAACAGTGGGTGTCTCCCGCTGTGTCATGCAGTCTGTTCGGCGGCCGTCCATTGTAACAAAGCTCCGCCTCCTCCTCCTCCGTGATAGATAGAACACTGATACAGTTTCCCCGCATTGTATCAGTGTTCCTCTATCACGGACGAGGAGGAGGTGGGGCTTTGTTACAATGGACAGGCACCGAACAGACTGCATGACACAGCGGGAGACTACCACTGTTTTAGTAATCACAGGTACAGCTGCAGATGGACACCCTCACTCGAGTATAAACCGGGGGGGGGGAGGTGTTTAGCCTAAAAGATGCGCTGCAAAACTCGGCTTATACTCGAATATATACAGTATTTGTACAATAAAAATATTAAAAACCCAGAGGTGATCAAATACCACTCAAACTTTATTTGAGTAAAAAATAATTATATACATTTAATTTGGGTAAAGCGTTGCATGACCGCACAATTTCCAGCCAAAGTAACAAAGTGCTGAATAGCAAAAAATGGTCTGGTCATGAAGGGGGTAAAACCTTCCCGAGTTGAAGAGGTTAATATGCCATTTCACATATTGCACATCACCAAGCTGCACACTAACTCTGGCATCTATAATAATGAACACGCCGCCACAAATCTGTACATCTCACTGCGTTATTGCTGTGTACGCTCTGTGAACAAGTCGCAGACGGCCTACATGTCCTGGAAATCCACCTTCTCCCGTAATTGTTCTGCACATTCATAAAATAGAAATCTGTGAATATTGCGACATAATTCTCGGTAATTCTGAGCTTTTCTCTCTCGGAGAAAGTCTAGTGACCTCTGGGAAAGGAATATTAGGCGGAAAGGATTTTCTCTGATAGTTTGATGAGAATTCCAAAGAACTTACTAATGAGTTTTTAAACTCTGCGGTGAGATAGGAGCTGTCACATGGAGGATTTATGAGCAGTGTAAGGATGGTGACCATAGACAGAGCCCATCCTGGGAGATAACACCCAGCTCTTACTCAACCTGTCAGGGAGGTCATTTTTTTCCCTTTTATTAAGATTCTGCCCACCGGCATGTGGGAGGTTGTCCAGACCAAACCCCAGAGATAAACTTCCCTCTACCGATGGGAAATTCCAGTGTTGGATCTCTCTGTATCTTGGGAGGACACTTCAAAGAAGTCCAGTTATCAGGGGCTGAGCCATCTCCAAATCCTTCTAATTTATATTGTGCTTTAAAATCCAACTTCAGCCAAAACCTTTATTTGATTTATTTTATTTTTTATTTATTTTGTAAAGCTTTGGACAGAGGGAGGGAGGGTTAGAACCCATGAAATGTTTTTATTTTTCCCAACTGGGGGCTTCCTGTACCCCCCACTTCTTTACTTCTTTTAACAGTACACATAATGCAATCGGGATCCTGGAAACAACTACAGTAAAACCTTGCTTTGAGAGCGTTTTGCAAGACAAGCAACATTTTTAAATAAATTTTGACTTGATATACAAGCGATGTCTTGATATACAAGTAGCGTCATGTCACAACTGAGTATAAAAGAGAAGAGAGGCGCCTCTAAGTGTAGCAATATTGTTACATTTAATGAAGGTACAACATTTAGCAAGTCACATGGTTGATTAAAAACAGGCACATACAATTATGCAGCATCCGGGGTAAAGCTGTCCACATAGGCCGTCCTCCACACCACCATCGACTTCATCCCTTCTACTGCAGGGTAGTCTTCCCGGTCACGAGTGCAGACTGACAGCGGTGAGAGCCGGTGGTGCGGAGGACGGTCTATGTGGACAGCTTTACCCCGGATGCTGCATACTTAGATGTGTCTCTTTTAATCATCAACCATGTGAGTTGCTAAATGTTGTACCTTCATTAGATGTAATCATATTGCTACACTTAGAGGCTCCTCTCTTCTCTTTTATACTCTGATCCATCTATCTATCTATCTATCTATCTATCTATCTATCTATCTATCTATCTATCTATCTATCTATCTATCTATCTATCTATCTAGATATTGGGTATTGGTATGTATAAATCAATCAGTCAGTCAATCAATCAATTAGCACAACTATTATTTACTGTATTTATTGGCATATACACTCACTTTTTCACCATGAAAATCGGGTGCAAATATCGTGTGCGTGTTATACGCCAATACTTCAATTTTAGCTGCCTCGGAGGGGACAGGGAGGGGGTGGGACGAGCGCCGTCAGGTTACATACAGTGAGAATCTTCTGTTTACTTGGCGGCCTCTGTAATAAGAAGTCCCGTCTCCTGGGCTGCCATTGGACCACTGTTCTGTCTATCATAGGAGATTCACACTGTATGTAATCTGTCGGCGCTCGTCCCGCCCCCTCCCTGTATCCTCTAGGCTGCAGATGGCCATCGATCAGTCTGCACTGATGGCATTGGCGAGACTGCTGCATTGAAGGTAATGGTGAAGCTGCTGCATTGATAGCAATGATGAGGCTGCTATATTGATGGCAATGGTGAGGTTGCTGCATTGATGGCACTTGTGAGGCTGCAGATGGGCACTGACCCTTATTTTGCTTCAAAGTTCCTTATTTAAAATTTAAGTTTTTTTCCTGAAACTTCCCTCTTAAAATGAATGTGCGTGTTATACGCCTGTGCGTGTTATACGCCTGTGCGTGTTATACGCCGATAAATACGGTATATCTATCTATTGCATCTGTCTGTCTATCTATCTATCTATCTATCTATCTATCTATCTATCTATCTATCTATCTATCTATCTATCTATCTATCTATCTATCTATCTATCTATCTTTCTATCTATCTATCTATCTATCTATCTATCTATCTATCTATCTATCTATCTATCTATCTATCTAGCTCCTGTTGGATTTTGCTTCTAATCCCCTTTGTGGATTCTTCCATTTGTGGATGGACATTTTATGGTTACACAACCTGATCACATGGCTATAATCTTTTTATATGGACTATAAACTGAAGGATTTATGAATAAATGGTTGTGGAACGAATCATTTGAGTTTCCATTAGTATGGGGAAATTCGCTTTGATATAAGAGTGCTTTGGATTACACGTTTCCGGAACTAATTATACTCGCAATCCAAGGTTTTACTGTATTTGATACACTAATAAATATGCCCACTTTACTTGGACAAGCTGTCTTTCTATCAATTCAATATCTATCTATCTATCTATCTATCTATCTATCTATCTATCTATCTATCTATCTATCTATCTATCTATGCATCCAATTATCAGTTATGTATCAATAAATGAGCCAATCAATCTTTTTCGTCTATTTTTTTTTAAAGCCCAACTCCTTGCAAAACTTTTTTTTTTTGTTTGGCTATCTTTCTAATTATCAGTTATGTATAACTCAATCAATCAATCAATCATTCAATAAATCAATCAATCAGTCTTATCATTTATCTTTTCTAAAGCCCAACTCCCTGCACAACGATTTTTCATTTGGTTTGATCATTTATCTAATTATCTATCTATCTATCTATCTATCTATCTATCTATCTATCTATCTATCTATCTATCTATCTATCTATCTATCTATCTATCTATCTATCTATCTATCTATCTATCTATCTATCTATCTATCTATCCGTCTATCTTGGCAGAATTCCTAGTATATTGGTAAAGCCCTGTACATTGAAGCGTTGTACACAGCGGTCTGGTTGACATTCTGCTTTCAGTAGTAATAATAATGAAGGTTTGTATCCAGCTCCATGTACAGTGAGAAGTCTGCGGAAGGCTCCCGGCCGTCCATCAAATCCGGGATTTTATCTCCTATATACTGCTGACATTATAGGCTTTTTAAAAGCTGAGAAGTGCCGCCACAATTCTGTTTTACTGTCAGCCTCTCTCCGGTAGTTAATACAGGAATAGAAGATTCTGTAAGCTCTGAAGAGGTTTCACGGGTCAAAAAATAAGAATATAAAAAAAGCGCAAACAAAATAAAAAAGTATATTGCTGACCCCAAATAGCAGCCAGCAGCTGTGTGCAGCAAGGTGTTTTTTAAGAGAAGCAATCGAGGTGTACTCATGCACGAAGGTTTCCTAAATTGGTTTTGGTAGTTAAGGCGGTAATCAATAAAACATGGAAATAAAAAAAAAAAAAAAAAAGAATAAAATGAGTACAAAACGCAGTGGAGCGGGTATATTTATAGGAGCGGAGCGAAGGCTGGATAGCAACGAGGCCTGGCGTGTCAGATTCTCACTATGAAGCCTGGGGGGGGGGGGGTCTTCACCTCCATGCATGAGACTCTATTCACAAATCATTAAAGAGGAGCCCCATAAGATAAGAATTATATCTATACTAGTAAAAGCCGATGGAGACCTGCTTTTCCATTTACGTGAGACTTCCATTTTGATGTGCAAATGATTGAATTTGGCTAAAGAATTTTTTTCTATACAGGATAAAGGTACTATGGTTTGGGTAGTTTCCATTTTCAATTACCATTTGTTCCGGTTTTTGCTCCAACTGTAATGATTCCCTTTCATCACTTCCTGTTCCAGAAATCCCTCCAGTGGGGACACCAAGTGCAATACAAAGAAGGATCTAAACCAGGGGTCTCAAACTGGTTTCTCCAGCTGTTGCGAAACTACAAGTCCCATAAGGCATTGCAAGCCTGACAGTTACAAGTATGACTCCCACAGGCAGAGGCATGATGGGACTTGTAGTTTCACAACAGCTGGAGGGCCGCCAGTTTGAGACCCCTGATCTAAACCTTCCATGCTCTGCTCACATTAAACCAAAAACATTGCAGGGAGTTGGGCTTTAAAAACGTATACATTGATTGATTGACTGATAAATAGTTGGATAGATCGATAGATAGATATATACAGGGCTTTTTTATCGGAAATGTGGGGGAATGCAGTTTCTGCACCTCCAGCACTTCATGTATGTAATGACATTGAGTGCTGGAGGGTCTATAGATGCAGGCTGCTGTGGGGATCTATTGTCACTGGTGGGTATTTTGTTGTGGCGGTGTCTTTTGTTGCTGGGGGGATCTGTTGTTGCAGGAAGCAAACTATTGTTGCGGGAGGGATCTGTTGCTGCCAGGGATCTATTGTTGCAGAGGGGGTCTATGGTTGCTGGCTGCAGAGGATCTATTTTACTGTTGTTCTTGTTATCATTATCCAATTCCATACAAATTAATTAGCACCACAAAATGATACTTGGTTCCTTAGTCTCCAAAAGGGAAGTTGCTGGGAAGTGGGTAGGGGGTGGACCCAAAGGATGGTGCGCGAAGGTGGGTAGGGGTGGAAATAAGGGGGTGACTCTAAAAGGGAGTACCTGCACCTATTCTCTGAGAAAAAAGGCCCTGGATATATAGATAGATAAATAAATAATAGATAAATAGATTGATAGATAATGAATAAATACCCTCCGAAGACATGCTGGTCGGTTATTTGTCTCCTGTCTAAGTTGGCCCTAGTATGTGTATGTATGAATGTGAGTTAGGAACCTTAGATTGTAAGCTCCTTGAGGGCAGGGACTGATGTGACTGTACAATGTATATGTAAAGCACTGCGTAAATTGACGGCACTATACAAGTACCTGAAATAAATAAAAAATAAAAATAGAGTGGGGAAAATAGTTATTTGATCCCCTGCAGATTTTGTAAGTTTGCCCACTTACAAAGAAATGAAGGGTCCATCATTTTTATCATAGGTGTATTTTAAATGATAGAGACAGAATATCAACCAAAAATCCAGAAAAAAACACATGATACAAATGTTATAAATTGAGTTGCAGTTCAGTGAGTAAAATAATTATTTGATCCCCAGGCAAAAAACGACTTAGTACTTGGTGGAGAAACCCTTGTTGGCAAGCACAGAGGTAAGACATTTCTTGTAGTTGGTGACCAGGTTTGCACACATCTCAGGAGGGATATTGGTCGACTCTTCATAAGGTCTGGAGACTGGCTAGGCCACGCCATGACCTTAATGTGATTTTTCTTGAACCACTCCTTTGTTGCCTTGCTGGCATGTTTTGGGTGACTGTCATGCTGGAAGACCCATCCGTGACCCATCTTCAGTGTTCTGGCTGAGGGAAGAAGGTTCTCATCCAAGATTTTACAATACATGGCCCCGTCCATTCGCCCCTCAATGTGGCAAAGTCGGCCTGTACCTTTAGCAGAGAAACAGCCCCAAAGCATAACGTTTCCACCTCCGTTCTTGACTGTAGGGATGGTGTTCTTAAAGTTATAGTCACCATTTTTCTTCCTCCGAACGAGTCCACTTAATGCCAAAGATCTAAATTTTGGCCTTATCTGACCACAGAACTTTCTCCCAATCCTTTTGTGAAGCATTTAGATGTTCAATGGCATGACTGTACATGTGCCATCTTGAGGAGGGGGACCCGCCGTGTTTAGAGGAAGAAAAATGCTGACTATGACCCAAAGAACACCATCCCTTCAGTCAAGCATGGAGGTGGAAACATATTGCTTTGGGGCTGCTTTTCAGCTAAAGGTACAGGCCAACTTTGCCACATTGAGGGGCCAATGTAGGGGGGCCATGTATTGTAAAATCTTGGATGAGAACCTTCTTCTCTCAACCGAGAACACTGAAGATGGGTCTTCCAGCATGACAATGACCCAAAAAATACCACCAAGGCAACAAAGAAGTGGCTCAAGAAGAAGCACATTAAGGTCATGGAGTGGCCTAGTCAGTCTCCAGACCTTAATCCCATAGAAAATTTATGGAGGGAGCTGAAACTACGAGTTGCCAAGCGACAGCCAAGAAACCTTAAGGATTTAGAGAAGATCTGTAAAAAAGAGTGGACAAAAAATCCCTTCTGAGATGTGTCCATACCTGGTCACCAACTACAAGAAACGTCTTACCTCTGTGCTTGCCCGCAAGGGTTTCTCCACCAAGTACTAAGTCATGTTTTGCTTGGGGATCAAATACTTATTTTACTCACTGAACTGCAACTCAATTTATAACATTCGTATCATGTGTTTTTTCTGGATTTTTGGTTGATATTCTGTCTTTTTCATTTAAAATACACCTATGGTAAAAATTATAGACCCTTTCGTTTCTTTGTAAGTGGGCAAACTTACAAAATCTGCAGGGGATCAAATAAATATTTTCCCCACTGTAGATAGATAGATAGATAGATAGATAGATAGATAGATAGATAGATAGATAGATAGATAGATAGATAGATAGATAGATAGATATGTAGCGCTGGTAGATTTTTAATCTACTGCTGATAGGTAAATCTAGAATCTAGTGGGTTACTTGTTAGGTGAACTTAGATTTGCCTCTGTTCCAGCTTGGCTGAGTTGCGTGTAGTTCCACACTGGCTGTGGGTGTCGTTGTCACCATGGGCTGGTGTTGGAAAGGCAACGTGCTGAAGTGTATGGATGCTCCTCTGTCCCGGAGATAACTCGGTGGAGGTGGTCCTCCGAGTTGCATTCTGGGAGAGGGTATTTATGGGACAGACGCCATGTTTAGGGGTTCGTTTTCATCCACCTGATGGCCCTCCTGGCCGACAGGTATGCGTTAGGAGTACCACCTTGTGGTCCTTGCTAGGCAAGTGAGAGAGGCCTATCCAGGCGGGCAAAGATCGTGTCCCACAAGGGGAGTGCATTCAACTACAAGTGTTATATTCCTAATAATGTTAACACAGATTTGAACAAACAAATTACACCACATGAATATACAGCATGTGTATAGAAGCAGCCCAATCTTCACACATTGGCAGGACTCCTCGGCTTGGCCTGCATTGGCTGGCGGTGTGGAATTTATGAAGGACCCCGGTGGCGAGAGTTGGGGGCGAATGCTAGAAACTGCAAATAAGATTTTAAGGCTGATATTCTTCTGTGCTTTATAATTACTGCAACCCATTCATCAAATCTTCATTGATGAATGAACGAATGAGCGGACGATCAGCGCTAAAAAAAAAAAAAAGAGCTACTCTTTAGTATTGTGCCTTAGCGTATTGTGAATTAAATCAGTCTGGAGCTCCCAGGTAACACACAATGAATTCCTGAGATTTAAAGTCGTATTACACTCTACAGTCCTTGGTTTACAATATTCAAACCAACAAAAGGAAACATTCACAAATATTTTTTCTAATATGTGGATGAGCAACTGCATTCGGTACTAGTGAGCCCCGCTCTCACACCACTGACGTGTAGCGCGTTTGCAGACATGTGACAACGCCTGACAATAGGATTTCCATTTTATTCTATGGGGGGACATTCACACCTGAGCAATGTATTGTTGCCTGTTACAGCAAAGAAGTACAGGCACAATTCTGACCCTATAAACCCCAATGAGAGCACCTGAAAAACACACATAACACCTGTTTTACATGCATAGTCACACCTAACCATCAGTCTCCTCTTATTGGTAACCTGTTTTCCATTAGGTTAAACAAAAACACTCATGAACAATGTGTGTAAAAAGGCTTTAGAAACACCAGAAGAAGCCAACACTTAAGTGTGAACCTAGAAAATCAATTATCCAAAAAAAAAAACAAACCCACAGAGACACCTCATATCAATTTTATACATTTCTCTCTTTGAGGAAACTTCTCCAGTACGTCATGCCAAGTATGGGAACAATGCCTTAATACCAATTTATCAAATACTGAATGGGAAACAATATATCTGTATGCTCATAGAGGATCTCTGATTGTAGCTACCCAAGAATGTGGGTTCAAAATTCCTACAAAATGGTACAGAACCCCCACCCTACTAAACAAATCTTCGCCCCAGACATCTGATAGATGCGAAAAAGAGGAAGGATCCATGCTACATATTTGGTGGTCGTGCCCCATGATCCAGACATTCGAGAGGATGGTTCACGACACCCCCACCTCAGTTTACCTTTGAAAATGTAAATTTCACCCCGGCGCAATACCTCCAAACATCATACCACGATCCCCAAGAAACAATACCTCAAATCCTTATCTTTGTTCATGATCAATGCATTGAGACACTGTATACCTTGCCACTGGCATTCAACCATCATTCCATCCAAAGAAGAATGGTTTCACAGAATCAACATAGAGAAAATAGAAGAACTCATTAGCATATCGCAGGAAAAAATATCCAAATTCACCTCGACACGGTATAACTGGATACAATTTAAATCTTCTTCTGCCTATAAAGCAGTAAATGTATAAGTACAGAAAACACAACTTCGCAATAGACCACACCTGATACAAGAGGAAAGGAGAAAAAAATAATAATATTTAATACAGAATGAATCCCCAAACCCCTCCCCCTTTAAAAAAAAATAATATATATATATATATATATATATATATATATATATATATATATATATATATATATATATATATATATATATATATATATAATTTTAACATTCTTTTCTTTTACAATTAAATACAGCCATAAACTGGTGCTCACTGAAGCCATACTATTATTGACTAACCAATATGACTTTCACACCAGCCATTTATGGTATGATATCACTATTTAGATGAATATACCGTATATGTAAAACTCTGAATTATATAAACTGTATCTTAACTATACTAAGAACTAATTTCCCAGACATATCATGTTATTCTATCTTTATCCAATCTAAGTATACTCTAATGTTCTAATGTCACAATGGAATGTTGTATGCTATTCTTTTGTTCATTCAATAAAAAATATATGAAACATAAAAGAAAATCACTTATCCAGCGCCTTCTATTGACAGGGACATAAACGGTCAGTGTTTTGTGCTTGCAGCTCATTAAAGGGAAGCTCTAGCAATTGCATCAGTGCTACAGCAGCACTCCCTAGTGTGGGTGACAAGGGTCCAGTGGAGGGTCAGAATCTCAGCACCAGCTGGTCTTCACCAGAGCTCTTGATTATGGAAATTGGCTGTAAGTTTTAATGACCCCTGGAGCTCTTTGCTGCAGGCTGATACCAGATTGTGGCCCTCAGGATTGCCCCATCAAGGGGTAGGAAAGAGCAGAATAGCTATGGTGTGTGGAATATCCACTGGGGAATTGGCAAGAGAATAGTCAGAACCAGGCTGGGATTGATGCGGGTGGCAATCAAGAGAACAATTAGATCCAGGCAAGGGATGAGGCAGGTAGCAATGGAGAGAGTAGTCAGGTCCAAACAGGGGCAGAGGAAAGCAACAATCAAGAGAATAGTTAAGGTCTAGGTAAGGGTTGAGGCAGCTGGCAATTAAAAGGGTAGTCTGGTCCAGGCAGGGGTTGAGGCAGCAGACAATCAAGAAAATAGTTCACGGCAGGGGCTGAGGAAGATGGCAATCAAGAGAGCATTCAGGCCAAGGCAGGAGTCAAGGCAGGGGACACTTAAGGGAGTAATCAAGTCCAGGCAAGGGTTGAGGAAGGCAACAATCAAGAGATTAGTCAGGTCCAAGCAGGAGTCAAGTCAGGTGGCTATCAAGAGAGTAGCCAGGTCCAAGCAGGGGCCAAGACAGGTGGAAATCAAAAGAATAGTAAGGCTCAGGCAGGTGCTAAAGCACGCATATATCAAAAGAATATTTGGTTCCAGATGGGGGCCTAGGCAGGTGTCAATCAAGAGAGTTAGGTTCAGACAGGAGTTGAGGCAGGAAGCGATCAAGATAGTGGTTCAGACAAGGGTTCAGCCAGCCAGGTGGCAATCAAGAGATTAGTGAGGTCCAGGTAGGTATTGAAGCAAGTTTCAATCAGGAAAGTAGTCAGGTCCAGACTGTAATCAAGGCAGGTGTCAATCAAGACAGTAGTCAGGTCCACACAAGGGTTGAGGCAGGTGGCAAGCAAAAGTGTAGTCAGGTCCAGGCATGAGTTGAGGCAGGTAGTAATCAAGAGAGTAGCCAGGTCCAGGCAGGGGTTGAGGCAGGTGGCAATCAAGAGAGTAGTAAGTTCTAGGCAGGGGTTGAGGAAGGGGACAATCAAGAGAACAATTAGATCCAGGCAGGGGTTGAGGCAGGTGGCAATCAGGAGAGCAGTCATGAACCACACAAAGGTTGAAGCAGGCGGCAAGC
Organism: Lithobates clamitans; assembly: GCA_037952925.1. Lineage (NCBI taxonomy): Eukaryota > Metazoa > Chordata > Amphibia > Anura > Ranidae > Lithobates > Lithobates clamitans. The sequence continues at coordinate 295,363 of JBBGZY010002682.1, forward strand.
AAAAGTGTAGCCAGGTCCAGGCAGCGGTCGATGCACGCAGCAATCAAAAGTGTATTCGGATCCAGGTAGGGTTTGAGACAGGTGGCAATCAAGAGAGTAGTAAGTTCCAGGCAGGGGTTGAGGCAGGTGACAATCAAGAGAACAATTAGATCCAGGCATGGGTTGAGGCAGGTGACAATCAAGAGAACAGTTAGACCCAGGCAGAGGTTGAGGCAGGTGGCAATCAAGAAAGTAGTCAGGTCCACACCAGAGTTGAGGTAGGTGGCAAGCAAAAGTGTAGTCAGGTCCAGGCCGGGGTCAATGCAGGCAGCAATCAAGAGTGTTGTCAGATCCAGGCAGGGGTTGAGGCAGGTGACAATCAAGAGAACAGTTATATCCAGGCAGGGGTTGAGGCAGCTGTCAAGGCAGACGACAAACAAATAAGGTAGTCAGGTCAATCTGGGTCAGCAATGCCCATGCAATTTTGAAGATAAGTATTATAGCTCTTTTTAACAAGGGGTAGCTGGAGAGAAGACACAGTTCTGACCACTTCAAGGACTGGAGGTTAAATACATTTTTGGTCAGAGGACATGCCCAATGTAGTTTCAGGGAGCTCTTGAAGTTCTGGCAGGAATTCTGGAAGTACTGTATCATAGAAAGCCCCAGTAGGGATTTTGCAAGTGTCATTGAAAGTCATTGGAAGTTCTGGCAGGGACTAGCTGAGAAGTTGCTATATCAATCAGCAGGTGGGATTGAATGTTACTTAAAACCGCTGGACAAGCAGCAAGGATTGCATTGGCAGATTGTAATGTGTATGGAGACCCTAAGGGTAGCAGATCAGCTGCAGAGTTGATCTGTGACAACCAGGTTTTCTGATCTATCCAATGGGCCATGGACAGTAGAGTCTATAAGATGTTAACTGACTGCATATATGACAGTTTTGTACTTGATAGGATTCTTTATTAGTTCTGAAAATTGAAAAGTAATAATTCTGAAAGTTGAAAAGAATATGAAAATGAGTGTTAAAAAGAATCCGGCTTTGTTCTATTTTTAGGAAGCTTCAATCTTCGATTCACATATCAAGCTTTGTGAAAGGCGTTCTCCGTCTTTAATTGCAGCGTGACAGCAAGGTGTCATGAGAGATCTCCCCCATCTTTCTATTTTAATGTCTTTAAGACTCGATCACTCCTGCGCACTGCCTGGAAGAGGAGCCATTTGGAGGAACAGAAGCTCCTTCATAGCTGACATCAAAAAAAAAAAAAAAAGATGGAAAGCTAAAAGTTTTTCTACAGGTAAGTTCCACTTTTTCAGGGCTCAGCTGGTGTTCAATGCAAGGACAGTGCAGACCGGGGGTTGTTAACTTATGAGGAATAAGGGATCTCAACTGCTGCCCCTGAAAGCACCAGAGGACTGCGTGTTATATTCAGTATGTGTAATGCTATAGAAGACTGTCAGAGACTGCAGACATACTACAGGAAATGGTCAGAGACTGCAGACATACTACAGGAGACGGTCAGAGACTGCAGACATGCTACAGGATATAATCAGCGTCTACAGACATACTACGGGAGACGATCAGAGACTACAGACAAACTACAGGAGACGGTCAGAAACTGCAGACATACTACAGGAGACAGTCAGAGACTGCAGACATGCTAGAGGATATGTAGCAAACAGTGTATACCTAGGCCTATAATACACCTCTCAGCGCCACAGATCCCCAAAACACTATTCCAGAGCACCCAGTATGGGAAATGACATAATCACAGAATATCTTCCGAAACCCCTAAATGGTTGAACTAACTAAGGGTGTGGAGAATAAGCTGCTGTTTAAAAAAAACAATGCAATGCAAACAATAGTATATAAAACATATAGTTGATAATAAAAATAGTCATATACTAAAACAGCGCTGGTGTTGAGCACATAAAGAGAAAATGTGTGGCCAACTACACACAAAAAAAAGTCCATAAGAGTAGTAAGGTATAAGTAGTGGTTCAGAGGGTGTTCAAAGTAGATCCTAAAGTATGTCACAGCGTGCACCTTCCACCGATCACTCCAACTCCACCATGTGTGAACACACTCCCCTCAGGGGATCAAACTCACCAGAGCTAAGTTAAATATAAGCCTCCAAAGTAAGAGATATTCTGGGCCACCTTAATACAAAACTTCTCTAGGTAATAGGAAGATGGAGGGGCTCCACAGGGATTAAAAACAAAAGAAGACAGCAAATAACGTAATTCCGTTTATTAATAAAAAGCACCCATCACATCATAACTCCCCCATCGCTATCTACGTACTAGACATAAGCAGTTAAACAGCAGAAAGAGGGGACATCACCGTGCACTGCACCGTAGAAATTCTGGTACCCGTCTCAGCAGTCAAGGAGCGATAATCACTTCCTCCTACCGGGTCCGACCACGATGAAGCGCAACGCGTCACTTCCAGCGTCGTTAAGGCCATGCACTGACGTGTTTCGTCATATCCTGACTTCAACAGAGGGCCCTCCGAAAAACCAGGCACTGCTCATCACCTGTCCAATACAGTCCCAACAGTGAAGCATGGTGGTGGCAGCATCATGCTGTGGGGGTGTTTTTCAGTTGCAAGGACAGGACGACTGGTTGCAATCAAGGGAAAGATGAATGCGGCCAAGTACAGGGATATCCTGGATTAAAACCTTCTCCAGAGTGCTCAGGCCCTTAGACTGGGCCGAAGGTTTACCTTCCAACAAGACAATGACCCTAAGCACACAGCTAAAATAACGAAGGAGTGGCTTCACAACAACTCCGTGACTGTTCTTGAATGGCCCAGCCAGAGCCCTGACTTAAACCCAATTGAGCATCTCTGGAGAGACCTAAAAATGGCCGTCCACCAACGTTTACCATCCAACCTGACAGAACTGGAGAGGATCTGCAAGGAGGAATGGCAGAGGATCCCCAAATCCAGGTGTGAAAAACTTGTTGCATCTTTCCCAAAAAGACTCATGGCTGTATTAGATCAAAAGGGGCTTCTACTAAATACTGAGCAAAGGGTCTGAATACTTAGGACCATGTGATATTTCAGTTTTTCTTTTTTAATAAATCTGCAAAAATGTCAACAATTCTGTGTTTTTCTGTCAATATGGGGTGCTGTGTGTACATTAATGAGGAAAAAATTAACATAATTAAACATAAATTAACATTAAAATTAACATAAATGATTTTAGCAAATGGCTGCAATATAACAAAGAGTGAAAAATTTAGGGGGTCTGAATACTTTCCGTCCCCACTGTATTACCAATGATGGCCGGAGACTACAGACATGCTACAGGAGAGGGTCAGAGATCACAGAGATGCTACAAGAGATAGCCAAAGACTGCAGGTATAATACAGGAGATCATTAGAGACTGCGGACATATTACAGGAGATGGTCAAAGACTGCAGAAAAAAATACAAGGCCTGAGAGATGAAGACCTGAGAGATGGAGATGGTCAGAGACTGCAAACATACTAGAAGAGATGGTCAGAGACTGCAGCAGGCCTACTGTTAGAAATCACAGGGCCCCATACAGCCTACCTGACTGCCCCCCCCCCCGGACATAGAATTATCAGTCCCATTCTCTGCAACCTCAGCTGCAGAGATGAATGAATAGGAACCACTCTAAGGCTTTCTGCTCATTCACAAACCTAAGCATAGTAAATACAGTTTGCTATGCTTCAGTGACGAATGGACACAGGAGTGATTGGTACCGATCACTCACTGTGTTCATTCAGGAAAGGAAGGAGCCAGAAAGTGACATATTTACAGGCTCCTTTTTCGTTCGTCTCCATCCTGAAACATCCATCTGTGTGCCTGCAGCACTGCCGGAGTGAGAGGAGTGGAGGGAAGCTGGCAGCACTGTGGGGGGAAAGGGGGCCTGGACAGATGGAAGTGGCACGTGTGTTAGAACCAATCCTCTTGCAGTGCAGCCGAAGGGAGAAAATAGGAGGAAAAGTTGGCAGCACTGCAGGGGGAGGCAGAATAGGATCAGTGTCTGCAGTCAGACAGTACAGACAGTCCTCCTGCTCAGCAAGTGCCTGGGCCCCCTTTTCAGCTGATGGGACCCGGGCCCAGAATAGGAGGACTGGCTGTACTGCCTTACCAGCAGCCCTGGACTGCAGGCATACTCCAGGAGATGGACAGAGATTGCAGACATACTACAGGAGATGGACAGAAACTGCAGAAAAATAACAAAGTCTGAGAGATGAAAACCTGAGAGATGGTCAGAGACTGCAGGTATGCTACAGGATATGGTCAGAGACAGTAGACATACTACAAGAGATGGTCAGTGATGGCAGGCATAGTACAAGAGATGGTCAGAGATTGCAAACATACTACAGGAGGTGATCAGAGACTGGAGAAATACTACAAGAGATGGTCAGAGACTGCAGACAAATTACATGAGATGGTCAGAGACTGGAGATATACTAAAGGAGATGGCCAGAGACTCCAGGCATATTGCAAGAGATGGTCAGAGACTGCAAACCTTCTACAGGTGAAGACTTGAAACATGTTTCAGACGATAGTCAGAGACTGAAAAATGTGTCATGTGAGACTATTAGAGATCACTGTCATTACAACCCCTTTGCAATCAATCACCCCACTACTGGAGTCTGCAAAGGGTCATACAGCAAGTACCAAAGGGTCGCCCATTATATATCTTCAGTATTGGCTACAGAAGGCAGTCAGAAACAGCAGACATACCACAGGGGATGGTAAGAGACTGCAGACATACTACAGGAGATGATATGAGACAGCAGACATACTACAGGTGATGGTCAGAGACTGCAGAGATACTACAGGAGATGGTCAGAGACTGCAGAGATACTACAGGAGATGGTCAGAGACTGCAGACATACTACAGGTGATGGTCAGAGACTGCAGAGATACTACAGGAGATGGTCAGAGACTGCAGACATAGTACCGGAGATGATATGAGACTGCAGACATACTACAGGAGATGATCGGAGACTGCAGACACACAGTCAGAGACTGCAGATATACTACAGGAGATGATCAGAGACTGCAGACATACAGTCAGAGACTGCAGACATTCTACAGGAGATGGTAAGAGACTGCAGACATACTACATACTATAGGAGATGGTCAGAGACTGCAGACCTTCTGTAGATGTTGTTGAAGGCTTGAAACCTGTTGCAGATTGTAGAGACTGGGGATGTGTCATGTGAGACTGCTAGTGATCACTCTCATTACAGCTCTGCTAATGGGATCTACAAAGGACCCTACAGCAAGTACCAAAGGGCTGCATGTGGCCCCTGGGCCATGGTTTGGACACGAGGAATGAAGATGTTTAATGGACAAGAAATGTTCCGTCATGTTGATGTGACCCAGTGCTGGGTGGCCTGGAACGTTCTGACATGCCCGGACTCGGCCAGTCGCTGTGCAGATTCGTATTGTCTTCTGCTCCATCCTGTCCTCCTGCAGACAGTATCGGATATTTCTTTGCAGCGCGATGTCACTTCATTGACTATGTAAATTGCTTTTCCGCTGCCTTGCGAGGTGTTAGCAGTTCATATTTACTCCCGTGCTTCAGATTATTATTCAGACGGAGAGGCGTGGAAGCCAGAATCCGGCACGCCGGCTGTCATGGTGAGCTCTTTGCTCTGACGGTGAAATTCAAATGAGGCTCAGTACGGCATCTCAAAAAGAAGGTGAAAGACAGCTGAAAATCGGGAGTTATGGAGAAGACCCGCGACCATTGTGCCACCTTCTGCTGCTGGGATAAAAGGCTTTGGAGGGTCACATCACAGCAACATGAAAGAAGATAAAGAAGAATTTCAGGTATTGACATTTTTACATAGTTACATTGTTCCAGCTTGGACCAAGGTAACTATGTATCTACCAAACCTGTGGGATCCCTCTAGAAGCTGGAAACCACCGTAGTAGACACCACCACTACTACACCGCTACTCCAGTGATCTCCACTAGCTTCCAGGTCCTTTGCTGAGCGGCTGCCCTGCTACATTGTGAACACAGGAGGTCAGCCGCCGAGAAAAGGTGCCATTCAGAGATCACTTTGTATTTTATTAACGAATGCAAAGTGTTCTCTGATTGGACAAGGTGGAGAGGTGGCATGGTGATGTCATGCTCTCCACCTTGTCCATTCAGTGAATGCTTTGCATTCATTAAGAACATCCTCAGAATGGTGCCCATGCCAAGCAGCAACCTCCTATATCCTCAATGCAGCAATGGCAACGGCCTGGTATGGGACCTGGGAGCTAGTGGATATCACTGGAGTGTCAGGTAGTAGTGGTGTAGTAGTAGTGTAGTAGCATTGTGGTGATGGCGTGTCAGCAAGGACATGCCAGTAGCTAATGGCGCCAAATTAACTATTTAAACTGAGCCAGAGCCCCAGCTTCAGTGCTGCCTTGTAGACATGTGCACTGCCGAAACAAATTTGTTTTTCGGGTCATTCGTTATGATCTAAATTCATAAATTCGTAAATTTGAAAATTCGAAAATCCGAAAATAAGAAAGAAAATCCAGAAAGAATGAAAATTCGAAATAATAACTAACTAACTAACTAATAATAACTAATTAATTATAGGTATTGGAATTTCCTTTCAAATTTGGCTGTTAGTCAACATAAGGAATACGAGTTTATCCGAAATTACGAATTATCCGAAATAAGGAATGCCGCATCTAAACAAATGGAATGAATTATTAATAATAATAAAAATGATAATTAAATGTTTTTATTATTATTATTGTTGTTATTTATTATTATTAATTAATTACACTCCATTTGTTTAGATACGACATTCGTTATTTCGAATAATTCTTAACTTCGGATAAATTCGTATTCGTTACGTTCACTAATAGCGAAATTTGAAAAGGGATTCCAAAAGCTATAATTTAATAGTTAGTGATAGTTAAGTTATTATTAGTTAGTTATTATTTAAGATTTAACATTTTTCAGATTTTCTTATTATCGGATTTTCGTTCTTTTGAATTATCGTTCTTATTTTCGGATTTTCAGATTTTCGAATTTCCGAATATTTGAATATACAGATTTACTTATTTACGAATATTTAATTTTACAAATTTTCGAATATTCGAATTTACGAATTTATGAATTTTCGAATATTCGAATTTACGAATATTCAAAAGAACGAAAATCCGATAATAAGAACGAAAAAATGTATGAATTTTTGAATATTCAAATTTACGTACTTATGAATTTTCAGATATTCGAATTTATGAATATTCAGAAAAATCAGTTAAACGGGTTTTCGTTAATTCGGATATTTCCGAATTAACGAATTTGTTGAAATTCGTTAAAAAGGAATTCGGAACGAAACGAATTGCACAAGTCTACTGCTTTGTGTTCAGCTCTCCATGTGTCCTGAGACCCTGTGATTCTGTATCCTGAATCAAGTTGCTGACCCAGCTCGTCCTGACTACTCCTTGAACCCTGCCTGTACTGACCTCGGCTTGTCTTCTGACCACTGCTTCTGCCTGCTTCCTTTGCTACTGCTCCACTAATTATACCAAGCAGGTGTTAATGATCATCAATTTCATATGTAGGTTGAAACACAATCATTAACAGTTGTGTAGGAGGCTTAAACTGGGTGAGGAACAGCCAAACTCTGCTACTAAGGTGAGGTTGTGGAAGACAGTTTCATGTCACAGGTCATACACCATGGCAAGACTGAGCACAGCAACAAGACACAAGGTAGTTATACTGAATCAGTAAGGTCTCTCCCAGGCAAAGATTTCAAAGCAGACTGGGGTTTCAAGATGTGCTGTTTAAACTCTTTAGAAGAAGCAAAAAAATGGGCACTGTTGGGGACCGTTGACGCAGTGGTCAGGATTTACAGGATAAAAAAATAATAATAATAAATTCAAATTTTTTTGCAGGTAAAAAATGTGCATTTATTTATTTATTTTGAGCCTGTAAAGCATTGCCGGTGCCATGCAGGTCTCCTTGAGATCTGTCAGTATATTTGTGTGCCGTACATCCCATACGGCAAGCAGATACACTGACAGGAATAATGAATGAACCACCACTGAGCTCCACAGAGCCATGGTAGTTCATTGAGAACTACAAGCCGACATCCGCAAAGGATGGTCAGAACTTGTAGTTCATTCATACACCCTCAGGGCCGGGCTGATTTCTAAAATGACAGCTAGTATGGGGAACTTCTCCATGTACTGCTGTCACTGGGGGTGAGTGGGATCCGGCAGCGGTTGCAGCATTGGGAACACGTTAGATGTTCCACCCTAAAAATGGGTTCCCAAAGGTGAACTTATCCTTTAATGCAGCAGATGAAAGACACATCATGCTTACTTCCCTACAACATCGGAAGAGGTCCAGCAGTGCCATCAGCGCAGAACCAGAGGAAAAACAGTGGGACCCGGGTACACCCATCTCCTGTCTGGAGAAGTCTGGCCAGAAGTGGTCTTCATTGGAGAATTGTGGCCAAAAATCTATACCACCGACATGGAAACAAGGCTAAGCCACTCAACTATGCAGGAAAACATAGGAACTGGAGTGAAGAAAAATGAGAGCAGGTTCTCTGGACTGGTGAGTCAAAATGTGAAATATTTGGCTGTAGCAGGAGGCAGCTTGTTCGTGAAGGGCTGGAGAGTGCTACAAAAAATGAGAGTCTGCAAGCAACTGTGAAGCACGGTGGAGGTTCCTTACTGGGGCTGCATTTCGGCAAATAGAGTTGGAGACTTGGTCAGGATCAATGGTGTTCTCAATGCTGAGAAAAACAGGCAGATATTTACTCATCATGCCACACCATCAGGGAGGCTTGTGATTGCTCCCAAATTTATTCTGCAGCAGGATGACCACCCAAAACATGCAGCCGATGTCATTAAGAACTATCTTCAGCGTAAAAAAGAACAAGGAGTCCTGGAAGTGATGGTTTGGCCCCCCACAGAGCCCTGATCTCAACATCATGGCGTCTGTCTGGGATGACATGAAGAGACAGAAGGAAGAGGCAGCCCACATCCACAGAAGATCTGTGCTTAGTTCTCCAAGATGTTTGGAATGACCTACCTGCCGTGTTCCTTCAAAAACTGTGTGTAAGTCTACCTAGAAGAATTGATGCTGTTTTGAAGGCAAAGTGTGGTCACACCAAATATTGATTTGACTTGGATTTCTCTTCTGTCCCTTACATTTTTCATTTTGTTAATTGTAAAAAAAATAAACTACATTGGAACCTTGGATTACGAGCATAATCTGTTCCAGGAGAATGATGGTAATCCAAAGCACTCACATATCAAAATGAGTTTCCCCATAGAAGTCAATGGAAGCAAAGATAATTTGTTCCACATTGACTTCTATTACATACAATACCGCATGTGGCCAGAAGTGGAGGGGGGCGCCGGAGAGACTCGGAAATCCTCGGAGACAGCTTGGATACACTTGGAAACCCTCAGAAAGGCTTGGAAACACTCGGGAACTGAGTATTTCCGAGTGTTTCCAAGTATTTCTGAGTGTTTCTGAGTATTTCCGAACAGCTCCGAATGGCTCAGAGTGTCACCGGCACCCCTGCACCTCTGGCCAAATGCGATACTGCACACCACAGAGGCTTGAATCCTGCTCGTTTTGCGAGACAACACTCGCAAACCGAGTCATAATTTTTTTTAAATAAATGCTTGTACTGCGAAACGCTCGTTAACCGCGTTACTCGCAATCCGAGGTGCCACTGTATTAACTTCTATTTCTGAAAGCATTCTTCATTTACAGCATTTTTTCACACCTGCCTAAAACTTTTGCACAGTAGTATCGATCTAAACGGGCCCTTTGGTATAAAACAACAATTGCTGAGTGAGTTGGTTTTTATGCGTTGGGTGGGAATTGAGTTGAAGGTCAGCCATCATAACATTAACAGAGCATTCCATTTGTGCTTTCGCTCTTACATTCCAGGAAATGACAAAGGCCAATATTCAGGTTGTACCGTCACTTCTGCTTTGTTACATTAAACTCCAGAGCAGGAAATATAAAGCGAGGGAGATGAAAGCTGAGTATCGTGGCGACTTCAGCTTTCGCTTTCCGAATCCATTTCATTTTTCAGAAAGGCAACGCAGCATACGCGCCTCCTCGGGGGAAACCGGCGGAGGTGACATTTAGAAAGTTATTAAAGAGATCACATCTAATCTGGAGGAAATCCTCTCTTATTAGTTTGTGTTAGTCAAGTTAACTGTCTCAAACCTCCCACTCCACTTTTAATTTGCGCTGCGATATTTTTCGGGTTTTTGGGGGTTAGTGGAGCCAATTAGCTGCCGGTCATTAGGACGGAGGGAAGCTGAGACACTCTGGGCTCCAGCTGGGAGCAAAATGTCAGGTCGTTATAGAGAGCAAAACAGAATAATGGAACCTGTTTACAAGACATGGGGCTAGGTGGAGAGGAAATGCGCTTGGTGGGAAAACTGCGACTGGCGTAAACGTCTCCCTTGACCTTGCGTAATTGTCACTTTTGGTGAGCTGCACCAGTGCCAGATCGTATACAGTTCTTAGCACCTCAGATCTGAAAGACACTGGGAGACAGATTTCAGAAAATTGTTGCACAATTTCAGATGCATTGGGTTGATTTACGAAAGCTGGTTCTAGATGGACAGAATTTCCAACAAAAGTTCCTAGGAAAGGTCTTGGGAGAATATTATCAGAACTTGCGTTTGCCATTCGAAAGATTTTGTTTGATTTTTGGAACAAATGGACTTTAGGCTCCGTTCACACTTGTACAACTTGTCATGTGACACCATGATCTGCTTAGCTATCTGTAAAGTGGACTTTCTTCCCACTAAATGGTAATCTAAGAGGACCCTTCTCCACTGACCACCTATGCACTTATCTAAGTGGGTCCTTCTCCACCCAAGGCTTTTTTTCCAACTGGAACGTGGCGGAACTGAGCTCCGCCACCTCCGGCCCTTGCCCCTTGCCCCTTGCTCCCCCCTACTACTGTCACTTGCACACACAGAAGTCCGACTTCAGTGTGTACAAATGACAGCGCACCTCTCCTGAGGGCGCGCACAGAACCCTCTCTGCCCTGGCACATGCCTATAAGAGCAGGGGACAGGGGATGTGCACAGCCGCTGTAGTCTCTGCAGCAGCTCCTCTTGAAGCCCAAACCAGTAGCCTGCACACTGTACAGTGTAGCTGTTCTTCTGTAGCAGCTCCTCGTTCTGCTATACTGTAGGTGGGGAAAGAGGATATGGGGATGAGAGCAGAGCCTGTACTGCAAGGGGGAGGAGGTTGGGAAATTTTTGGGTAAACTGGCCTGAATTCTGTACATAGTGCATCCCTGAGCCCTGCAACCTGTACATAGCGCACACCTGAGCCTTGCACTCTGTACATGGCACACCCCTGTGCCCTGTACCCTGTACATAGCGCACACCTGAGCCTTGCACTCTGTACATAGCACACTCCTGCTCCCTTCACCCTGTATGTAGCACACTCCTAAGCCTTTCACCATATACGTAGCGCATTCCTGAGCCCTGCACCTTGTATGTATTGTACTCCTGAGCCTTGCGCCTTGTATGTAGTGCACTCCTGAGCCATGCACCTTGTACGTAGTGCACTGCTGAGCCTTGCACCTTGTATGTAGTGCACTCCTGAGCCTTGCACTTTGTATGTAGTGCACTCCTGAGCCCTTCACCTTGTACGTAATGCATTCCTGAACTCTGCACCCTATATGTAGCACACTCCTGAACTCTGCACCCTACATGTAGCATATTCCTGAACTCTGCACTCTGTGCATAGCAAACTCATGAACTCTGCACCATGTAAGTAGCACAGTTCTTAACTCTGCACTCTGTATGTAGTTCACTCCTGAATTCTGCACTCTGTATGTAGTGCACACCTGAACCTTGTGAGTAATGCACTGCTATTATTTAACAATGCCTTTTAAAAACACTCCCACTGTTAGTGCTATTTGGCCATACCAACCCTCTGATCTGAAAAGCTCTTCCCCTGTGGGGTGGGGGTGTGGGTGAATTCCTGCACCTAGTGTCTGGGTAAAAAAGTCCCGTGACCACCTATACACCTATATAAGAAGGCTCTTCTGCACTGACCTCCTGTACACCTATCTAAGAGGGCCCTTCTTCACTGACCTATATAAGAAAGTCCCTTTCCCTCTGACCACCAATGTAAGGGAGCATGTCACTGAGCTCCAGAGATGGCTAGGGGTTAGCAATGTACAGTTTCTGCCTCTCCAGCAACTAACTAATAAAACCAATGATCTTCTTGGCTGTCTGTGAAGGGACTTTCTTTCCATTGAACAGCAATCTAAGATAGACTTTTTCCACTGAGCACCTATAAATCTTTATAAGAAGGCCTTTCTCCATTGACCATCTCTACACCTATATAAGAACTCCCTTTTCCACTGACCACCAGTGTAAGGAAGCATTTCACTAATGACTAATAAAAGACCACCAGTGTAAGGGGACATGTCACTGAGCACCGATGTAGTGACTATCAAAATGAGCAGGCATGTCTTTACTCAACCAGGTTTCCAGAGAACCCTGGGGTCACAATCAGGGGTCAGGCTCGGAGGCCAGTAGTTATAGCAATAGGGGACTCCCACCGACCAGCAGGATAGGTATACAACAGGTCACCCTGGCGGATGACGTGAGCTTGCCCGAAGTGCGGAGTCTAAGTACTAACCGGTGTTCACCAGAGCTGCTGATGGTGGAGATGGGTTTTTCTGCGTGTTAGTACCAGGTTGCGGTCCGCAGGATCGCCCCACCAGGAGGTGAGCAAGCCAGGGACCAGTAGCAGATATAGCAGGTAGGGACCAAACATAAGCATAGTCAGTAAACAAGCCAAGGGTCAGTAACAAGTGGTTGCAGGTAGGGATCAGGCAGAAGTGTTGTTGAGGAACAAGCCAAAGGTTGGTAACGAGTGGTAGCAAAAATATGGATGCCATCAGGAAAGACAAGAGCAAGATATTGGCTGGAGAGAGCACAATATTCTGGCAAACAGGAAGTGAAGAGACATGGTTTAAATCAGGAAGTTCATGGGAGGAGCAAGGAGTTCAAGGTTCAGCAGAAGTCAAGGTACAAGACAGGGTTGTCCAGTGGATCAGACAGTGTACTGTCCAGCATCTCAGGAAACTTAGCGAGAAAAGTCATTGCCACACAGCAGAGGTCCCAGATTCAAGTCCAGGCCCTGACACCTGGGATGGCTTCAGAGGTACCGACCCTTGAGCAATTGGAAGTTTTTGCCTCTCCAATAACCAATGACACCAACGATTTGCTTAGCTCTCTCTGTGTAGGGGAGCATTTCACTAACCACCAATTAAAGAAGTCCATTCCCCTTTAACCACCAGTGTAAGTGGGCATGTTACTGAGCACCAATGTAAGGTGGCACTTTTCCATTGACAACAAAACGTAATTAATTAATAAAGTAAAATGAAGAATGTGATGCATTTAGCATATTTAACACCCAGGGCTGCTCTATACCACAAAATTATTTTCAGAAATATTAATGAAATGAAACAAATAATAGTAATGGCCAGAAGATAAATGCAGACATTAAAAGCTGTAATATTCTGTAACTTTGTGGTCAATAAAGAAATGCTCAGTGATTGCAGTCTTTATTTGTGCAAACCCCCAGTCTTGCAAACCAAGCATACCCTAAAAAGTTCTCTCTGATATTTTTCTTTTATTGTAACAAACTAACCCCACCACATTGGGAATCACACCTGCCATGGCCCAATTAAGGCAGGCCAGTCAATCAGGTAAAGCCACTTTGGGAGTTTTCTGAACCTTAGGTTTGTTTATGTTAACTGGAATGAAATAATTCTGTAATTGCCACCAGGAAATGGAGGGGCAGATTATCCACTTTCTTTTTATGTTGATCAGATGGGGCATTAGAGGCAGTTAAATTCCTTCAAGGAGATGAGGTGGAAAATAATTTAATTGCTGGTTTAACATGAAAAGACTCAGCTAATTAATGCCAGAGCCACATACAGCCCTGACTGTCTATAACATGTCAAACTTCTCCAATTTCTTCTTTTTCTAATTTGGACCAAAAGTATATTTTTTAGAAGAAGTACTCAAGTGATCCACCTTTTTCACTAAGAGAATAAAGCCATAAAAAATTTCTGCCCAAAAATGTATCATTACCCTCTCCAAAATAAAGTGTAATAAAATGTAACTGAACTCTTACGTACTAAAGTATCCTCGTGTTGTGTGAAATGATTAATGGGTAGAGGATGAGCAGAGTGCTTCAGTCTAGATTTCTTCAAAATTATCCCCAAATGTCACCATGCAGGCTGCTTTTGCAAAAGTCATTTGAAAAAAATATATATTTTTTTTCCCAACAAAACTACGGTATGTAATCTTCAAGTCAATACTAACATGTTTCAAAACAAAGACAACCCTATTTCTAACTCTAAACCTAGTCCAAACTCTAACACTGACCCTAATCCAAGCTCTAACAATAACCCTAATTTATTCTCTGACACTAACCCTAATGCAAACTCCAGCCCTAATGCTAGCTCTAATGTAAACCTTAACCCAAACACTAACTTTCTTGTGAATCCAAACCCTAATGCTAACCCTAATGCAAATCTTACCCCTAATGCAAACCCGTATGTGAACCGAAACCTTTAGGCTGGGATCCCACTGGAGAACGCAGTGGCTCACAGCAGGAGTTTGGTGCGTCGCCATTCACCGTTTCAGGTCCGATTTCTGCCCGAATTTTTGGCTGAAGTTGGACCTGAAATGGACCAAAAGACGCACAGGTCTCCTGTGCAATTCACACCGGAGCCGCAGCAGAGATTTGTGAACCGGCTCCATGGAGAACTGGTCACAATCTCCTGACATGCAAATTGGATGCAGGGAAAACCCGCGTCCAATTTGCAATAGTGTGAACCCAGCCTGACGCTAATTCTACAACTAGCGCTAAAATTCTAACACTAACCCTAATGCAATCTCTAACACTAATCCAAATTCTAACACTTACCCTAATCCAAACTTTAACAATAATCCTAATCCAAATTCTAACAATAACCCCAATACAAACTCTAGCACTAACTCTAATCCCAATTCAAACTCTAACACTAATCCAAACTCTACCTACAACCCTAATCCAAAATCTAACACTAACCCTAATCCCCGAGGCTAGAGCCCATAGCAGTGAAGTAAAGAAAGTCATACGCGTGGGCGGGCATACACATGTATATAATATACATGTGTGTGTGTGTGTGTGTATATATATATATGTGTGTATATATATATATATATATATATATATATATATATATATAAAATATATATATAAAAAAAAAATATATATATATATATATATATATATATATATATATATATATATATATATATATATAATATTGTTACATGGTGCGGATCCCACCTTACATCAGGATCCCCAGAGAGCCTGCCTTCGCATCAGGGTATCGAGAGAGCCCTCCCTAACATCAGGGTCCCCGGAGGGCCCCCTCTTACTTCAGGGTCCCCAGAGAGCCCCCCCTTACATCAGGGTCCCCAGAGGGCCCCTCCTTACATCAGGGTCCCCAGAGAGAGCCCCTTCCTTACATTAGGGTCCCCAGAGAGCCCCTTCCTTACATTAGGGTCCCCAGAGAACCCCCCTAACATTAGGGTCCCCAGAGAGCCCCCCCTTACATCAGGGTCCCCAGACAGTCACCCCCCCTTCTAGAGGTTCCCCTGTACCTAGCTGGTCTCCGCTGTGCACCTTGGACCCCCAACATATCTCTGTACCCCCCCCCACCTGGGTGGAGGTCTGAGGCGGCGATCAGCAGCTCTATGGTGTCCATTGGCCGTGGGATCTCCCTGGGGCTTGTGGTTCTCTTTCCGACTGCATCCACTGGAGAGGGGAGGAGCCCCTGACCCGGGCATGTATCATCAAGAGTGATGAAGCAGAGCGACTCACTGAAGAGTTAAGCCAATACATGCCCGGGTCAGAGGCCCCTCCCCTCTCCACTGTATACATTCAGAAAGAGAACTACAAGCCCCAGGGAGATCCCACGGCTCGCTGGCACCATAGAGTTGCTGATTGCCACCTCCCACCTCCCCCCTGCATGTTAAACGGACAGCCAGGGGTACAGGGGAGATGCCGGCCTTGGGGCCCCCCCACAGTGGCCCAAATTCTAACTACAAAGCAGAAACTAATGCTAAACCTATGCAAATGCTTACTCGTAATGCCAAACCTAACGAAAACCTTAACCCAGACATTAACTCTATTGGGAATCCAAACCCTAACGCTAATCCCAATGCAAATCCTATCTCCAACACTAACCCTTATACCCTTTCTAAACGTTTACTGTACAAAGTAAGGTCTGTCGGCATGGACCATAGGGTGAGTACATGGATTGAAAACTGGCTACAAGGGCAAGTTCAGAGGGTGGTGATAAATGGGGCCCCAGCCGAAGTCTTTGTGGACGAAACCGGTCGGGTTTCTTGCTGTACCCAGCCACCTATACCACGCTTATTGCTCTCATATCCATCTTTGCAATTTGAATCGATTCTACAATTTTTTATGGAATGTTTGACGATCTTGAGTGATCTAATAAACATCATTTTTTAATAATCTTTGGATTTACACTATGTGGAGGCTCCCTGTTTTCTCTTTACACGTGGTCCATGTTTGCTGACAAGGACGTTGACCGTGGAAACCGTCTGGGCAGGTCCCCAGCCCTCCATCTGATGTACAAGCCATTCTCACACTGTCATCCATCCTAAGACAGTACAAGCCTATCTGACTCACCGCCCACGGCCTGTGAGTCCACCGAAGTCGGTAAGAGTAATTTATCCCTTACTTTGATCTGGATGTCTATTGTGGTGATATCTGCCTTGGATTCAAGTTGGGTCAATTACTGGTTGCATTATATGGACTAATCTGTCATATTTATGTTGCTCACTTGGGAGTCATATCTCCCCATCAATATTGCGGACACTTTTGTTATTATTCATGCAAATTTATTTTCACAAACCTGGATATTTTAGTATTGAATTTGTCGTCACTATCTATCATATATATTGTGATTTTTTGTACTTTCTCTGAGAAGAAAGAGTGTCTCACGTGCTTTAGATGTGGTTAAATTTATTTTTATAATCACTCATCATATTTATTTTTTGGGTCTAGGATCAAATGCGGTCACTCGCCTTTTCAGATATAGATTGACTACTTTCCATCCTTCACCCTCACCTACATCAATTTTTTTTAAAAAAATTTCACTTTTACTTTAGCGCTACACTTATAATACTTAGTTATTGTGCACAAATTAGTCATTTTGTAGTGTTGGCTGCTACCTTGATGGTTTGGATTGGCGCGGTTTTTATACATATAAATGGGGAGTACTCGGAATGGTACGGAGTGGAAAGTGGGGTCCCCCAGGGTTCTGTGCTGGGACCAATCCTATTTAATTTGTTTATAAACGACCTGGAGGATGGGATAAACAGTTCAATCTCTGTATTTGCAGACGATACTAAACTAAGCAGGGCAATAACTTCTCTGCAGAATGTGGAAACCTTGCAAGAAGATCTGAACAAATTAATTGGGTGGGCAACTACATGGCAAATTAGGTTTATTGTAAAAAAAATGTGAATAACGCATTTGGGTGGCAAAAATATGAATGCAATTTATAGACTGGGGGAGAACCTCTGGGGGAATCTAGGATGGAAAAGGACCTGGGGGTCCTAGTAGATGATAGGCTCAGCAATGACATGCAATGCCAAGCTGCTGCAAGCAAAGCAAACAGAATATTGGCATTGAAAAGGGGATCAACTCCAGAGATAAAACGATAATTCTTCCGCTCTACAAGACTCTGGTCCGGCCGCACCTGGAGTATGCTGTCCAGTTCTCAGGAAGGATGTGCTGGAACTGGAGAGAGTCCAGAGAAGGGCAACAAAACTAATAAAGGGTCTGGAGGATATTAGTTATGAGGAAAGGTTACGAGCACTGAACTTATTCTCTCTGGAGAAGAGACGCTTGAGAGGGCATATGATTTCAATGTACAAAGACCGTGCTGGTGACCCCACAATAGGGAGAAAACTTTTCTGCGAAAGGGAATTTAATAAGACTCGTGGCCATTCACTAAAATTAGAAGAAAAGCAGTTTAACCTTAAACTGCGTAGAGGGTTCTTTACTGTAAGAGCGGTAAGGATGTGGAATTCCCTTCCACAGACGGTGGTCTCAGCGGGGGGGGGGGCATCGATAATTTTAAAAAACTATTAGATAAGCACCTTAATGACTGCAACATACAGGGATATACAATGTAATACTGACATATCATCACACATATAGGTTGGACTTGATGGACTTGTGTCTTTTTTCAACCTCACCTACTATGTAACTATGAAATATATTGCTGCTGGAAGCTGTAGTGAAAAGGAGCTACCCAGATGATGCAATAGCCTCACCCCTTAAGAGGAGGACCTGTCTTGTGATGGTCTTGTGATTCAGATCCCAGTAATTTTAAAGGCTTGCCGACATACAGGCAAACTATGCTCTGAGGAAGAAGGCCTGTTCTTTGAAAAGCGACAGCATGCGGGTCTGGGTCTTGGTGTATCACGCTCATATCCTGACATTTCTGCATCTTTTTCCCCCATGGCAAAATGTTTTTTTTGGGTAATACACTAGGCCTCTGTTCCCTTTTGTTTCAATGCTTCTCATTACTTAATCTGAAGAAGGCTGCATTGGTGAAGCATCAGGGCCGATCCTAGGGTCACCGGCGCCTGGGTGCAGAAATATTTCTGGCGCCCTCACATGGGTGTGGTCATCTTACCAACTCCTCCCCTTTACAAATGTTTCTATGGCAACGACTCAAACACAGAGATGCTCCCCTAAGAAGTCTTTGTTACCCTAGGATCCTCCTATGATCTTTTAACAATAAAAAAAATACAGGAAGAGCGTACACTAATGAGACCTGGAGGGGAGTCTCTCTGATGCACACAAAGAGGGCTTCTGTTAGAGAGTCTGTTAGAAAGAGCCCCCAGACATAGTACAGGAGATGGTGAGAGACTGCAATCGTGGGACAGGAGATGGTCAGAGACTGCAGACATAATACAGGAGATGGTCAGAGACTGCAGACATAGTACAGGAGATGGTCAGAGACTGCAGACATAATACAGGAGATGGTCAGAGACTGCAGACATAGTACAGGAGATGGTCAGAGACTGCAGACATAGTACAGGAGATGGTCAGAGACTGCAGACATAGTACAGGAGATGGTCAGAGACTGCAGACATGATACAGGAGATGGTCAGAGACTGAAGATATTGTACAGGAGATGGTCAGAGACTGCAGACATGATACAGGAGATATGGTCAGAGACTGCAGACATAGTACAGGAGATGGTCAGAGACTGCAGACATAGTACAGGAGATGGTCAGAGACTGCAGACATAGTACAGGAGATGGTCAGAGACTGCAGACATAGTACAGGAGATGATCAGAGACTGCAGACATAGTACATGAGATGGTCAGAGACTGCAGACATAGTACAGGAGATGATCAGAGACTGCAGACATAGTACAGGAGATGCCCAGAGACTGCAGACATAGTACAGGAGATGATCAGAGACTGCAGACATAGTACAGGAGATGCCCAGAGACTGCAGACATAGTACAGGAGATGGTCAGAGACTGCAGACATAGTACAGGAGACGGTCAGAGACTGCAATCATAGTACAGGAGATGGTCAGAGAAAGCAATCATAGAACAGGAGATGGTCAGAGACTGCAGACATAGTACAGGAGACGGTCAGAGACTGCAGACATACTACAGGAGATGGTCAGAGACTGCAGACATAGTACAGGAGATGGTCAGAGACTGCAGACATTGTACAGGAGATGGTCAGAGACTGCAGACATAGTACAGGAGATGGTCAGAGACTGTAGTTATGATACAAGAGACGGTCAGAGACTGCAATCATAGAACAGGAGATGGTCAGAGACTGCAGACAGAATACAGGAGATGATCAGAGACTGCAGACATAGTACAGGAGATGCTCAGAGACTGCAGACATAATACAGGAGATGGTCAGAGACTGCAGACATAGTACAGGAGATGGTCAGAGACTGCAGACATAGTACAGGAAATGGTCAGAGACTGCAGACATACTACAAGAGATGGTCAGAGACTGCAGACATACTCCAGGAGATGGTCAGAGACTGCAGACATGTTACAAGAGATGGTCAGAGACTGCAGTTCCTATGGACATTAGTACATAATGGCCGATCGGCCCTCTCACCTGACCCAGCGATACAGCAACGGTTCCTCTGATCAGGAGTCAGCTCACTCTGAATTGCCCATGGTGACTCCGCTGGGTAGCACCCAGATCTGTATTCCTGCAATGACTCCATTCCTTTCTCTGCCAGGGATGGCGCTAGGCTGTGTGGCTTTCCCTCTGGTGGCGCAGGGCATCGGGGTTCTCTCTCTGATGGTGTTCCCTCAGCACTGCCCTCTCCCTCTGGAGTCCTGGGTGTACTTCCCTGAAAGCTTTCCCAGGCTCCTGTCTCTCTCTCTCTTTCCCATTCAGCTGAGCCTGCTGTGTGGGCTGCAGTTTCCATGTTACAGTGGGGCTGCCAGTCCTCGGGACTATATGTCCCTCAATCCTCTTCTCTGGTCCTTTTTCTATTCTGTTTCCTCCCTGGTTGATATGAAGGCGGGGGAAGAAACATAGTGGGCAGCTGTGCTGGCAAGCACCGCTCACTAGTACAGCAGCACGCAGGAGAGGGAGGGGGGAAAGGAGAGCCTGCAGCTGCATTGGCTTCACTAGGGTTGGGGTCACCCCCCTTCCACTAACTATAGTTGCCCATTAGTACAGACCCCCCTCCACTACATATAGACCCCCCTCCGTCAGTGCAGAACCCGCACTAAGAATAAACCCCTCCCTCAGTACAGACCTTACTCAGTACAAATCCCCCCCAGACCCCCCCCAGGACAGATCTCCCTCTCCATTATTACAGACCCCAGAGGACAAACCACCCCTCCATTAGTACAGACCCCCCCATTAGTACAGACCCCCCCATTAGTACATACCCCCCTCCATTAGTACAGACCCCCCTCCTCCATTAGTACAGACCCCCCTCCTCCATTAGTACAGACCCCCCTCCATTAGTACAGACCCCCCAGGACAGACCCCCTCTCCATTAGTACAGACCCCTCCTCCATTAGTACAGACCCCCCTCCATTAGTACAGACCCCCCTCCATTAGTACAGACCACCTCCATTAGTACAGACCCCCCAGGACAGACCCCCTCTCCATTAGTACAGACCCCCCTCCATTAGTACAGACCCCCCAGGACAGACCCCCCCCTCCGTTAGTACAGACCCCCCCTCAGGACAAACCTCCCCCCTCCATTAGTACAGACCTCCCGACAAACCACCCCCCCATTAGTACAGACCCTCCCTCAGGACAAACTACCCCCTTCCATTAGTACAGACCCCCCCACAGAAACCACCCCCCTCCATTAGTACAGACCCCCCATAAACCACTCCCCCCATTAGTACAGACCCCCCTCAGGACAAACCACCCCCCCTCCATTAGTACAGATCCCCCCCACCAACCGCCCCCCCCATTAGTACAGAGTAGACCCCCCCACAAACTACCCCCCTCCATTAGTACAGATCCCCCCTCCATTAGTACAGACTCCCCCTCCATAAGTACAGACCCCCCCTCAGGACAAACCCCTCTCCATTTGTACAGACCCCCTGATAAACTAACCCCCCCATTAGTACAGACCCCTTCAGGACAAACTACCCCCCCTCCATTAGTACAGACTCCCCCCCACAACGCCCCCTCCTCTATTGGTAGAGACTCCCCCCCACAAACCCCCCCTCCTCTATTGGTACAGACTCCCCCCCACAAACCCCCCTCCTCTATTAGTACAGACTCCCCCCCACAAACCCCCCCTCCTCTATTAGTACAGACTCCCCCCCACAAACCCCCCTCCTCTATTAGCACAGACCCCCCCCCACAAACCCCCCCTCCTCTATAGGAACAGACTCCCCCCACAAACCCCCCCTCCTCTATTAGTACAGACCCCCCCACAAACCCCCCCTCCTCTATTAGTACAGACTCCCCCCTACAAACCCCCCCTCCTCTATTAGTACAGACTCCCCCCTACAAACCCCCCCTCCTCTATTAGTACAGACTCCCCCCACAAACCCCCCTCCTCTATTAGTACAGACTCCCCCCACAAACCCCCCCTCCTCTATTAGTACAGACTCCCCCCCACAAACCCCCCTCCTCTATTAGTACAGACTCCCCCCACAAACCCCCCCTCCTCTATTAGTACAGACTCCCCCCATAAACCCCCCTCCTCTATTAGTACAGACTCCCCCCACAAACCCCCCTCCTCTATTAGTACAGACTCCCCCCCACAAACCCCCCTCCTCTATTAGTACAGACTCCCCCCACAAACCCCCCCTCCTCTATTAGTACAGACTCCCCCCATAAACCCCCCTCCTCTATTAGTACAGACTCCCCCCATAAACCCCCCTCCTCTATTAGTACAGACTCCCCCCTACAAACCCCCCCTCCTCTATTAGTACAGACCCCCCCACAAACCCCCCCTCCTCTATTAGTACAGACTCCCCCCACAAACCCCCCCTCCTCTATTAGTACAGACTCCCCCCCACAAACCCCCCTCCTCTATTAGTACAGACTCCCCCCACAAACCCCCCCTCCTCTATTAGTACAGACTCCCCCCTACAAACCCCCCCTCCTCTATTAGTACAGACTCCCCCCACAAACCCCTCCTCCTCTATTAGTACAGACTCCCCCCCACAAACCCCCCCTCCTCTATTAGTACAGACTCCCCCCATAAACCCCCCCTCCTCTATTAGTACAGACTCCCCCCATAAACCCCCCTCCTCTATTAGTACAGACTCCCCCCTACAAACCCCCCCTCCTCTATTAGTACAGACTCCCCCCCACAAACCCCCCTCCTCTATTAGTACAGACTCCCCCCATAAACCCCCCTCCTCTATTAGTACAGACTCCCCCCTACAAACCCCCCCTCCTCTATTAGTACAGACCCCCCCTCCTCTATTAGTACAGACTCCCCCCACAAACCCCCCCTCCTCTATTAGTACAGACTCCCCCCCACAAACCCCCCTCCTCTATTAGTACAGACTCCCCCCACAAACCCCCCCTCCTCTATTAGTACAGACTCCCCCCATAAACCCCCCTCCTCTATTAGTACAGACTCCCCCCTACAAACCCCCCCTCCTCTATTAGTACAGACTCCCCCCACAAACCCCCCCTCCTCTATTAGTACAGACTCCCCCCACAAACCCCCCCTCCTCTATTAGTACAGACTCCCCCCACAAACCCCCCCTCCTCTATTAGTACAGACTCCCCCCATAAACCCCCCTCCTCTATTAGTACAGACTCCCCCCTACAAACCCCCCTCCTCTATTAGTACAGACTCCCCCCCACAAACCCCCCCTCCTCTATTAGTACAGACTCCCCCCCACAAACCCCCCTCCTCTATTAGTACAGACTCCCCCCCACAAACCCCCCTCCTCTATTAGTACAGACCCCCCCTCCTCTATTAGTACAGACTCCCCCCACAAACCCCCCCTCCTCTATTAGTACAGACTCCCCCCTACAAACCCCCCTCCTCTATTAGTACAGACTCCCCCCCACAAACCCCCCCTCCTCTATTAGTACAGACTCCCCCCCACAAACCCCCCTCCTCTATTAGTACAGACTCCCCCCCACAAACCCCCCTCCTCTATTAGTACAGACGCCCCCCCACAGACCCCCCCCTCAGGACAAACCCCACTCGGGCGTGCAGCCGCGCCACCCGGGTGGAGAAGATCGTGACCGAGAGGAGAAAAATAAATGACAGGCACTGTACGCCGCGCGGCACGGACCGCCCCGCCCCCCAATGACGTGACTGCACGGGTCTCTCTCCGAACAGAGAGAGCCGCTCCGATCTCCTCTGACAGGAGGATGGAGCGGGCGGGGACGGACTTGGGCAGGAAACACAGCGGCGGCGCAGAGAGCGGCCTGTGGACACCAACAAGAAGAGGAGGAGGGAGGGGAGCACTCTGGCACTTGAGCGCCCCCACCTCTGTGGCGCCTGGGTGAACTGCACCCCGTGCACCCGCCTAGGATCGGCCCTGTGAAGCATTTCCAGTTTCCATTTGCCAGAATAACTACGAAGTGTTCTTCACACTGAAATTCAGCTTGGTTCTAGTCACTCCTTAGTGCCACGGAGTCATTTATGTGCTTTCATCTGTCTTAAACCCTAATATAAACCTTGACCTAAACACTAACTCTTGTGAATCCAAACCCTAATGCTAACCCAAATGGAAATCCTATTCCTAATGCAAACCCTTATAAGAACCCAAACCCTTTACGTTAAATTCTAATGCTAAACCTAATGCTAACTCCAAAGCAGAACTAAATGTGAAACCTTTGCAAATGCTTACCCAAATGATTATCCTAACATTAACCCTAATGAAAACCCTAACCCAAATCCTAACTGTGGGTCCAAACGCTAAGCCTAATGAAAATCCTTTCTTTAACGCTTACCTTTATATGAAACCCAAATCCTTAAGGCTAACTCTAATGCAAACTCCAAAGCAGAACTTAATGCTAAACCTATACAAATATTCACCCAAATGATTACCCTAATGCTAACCCTAATGCAAAGTAAACCTTAACCCAAGCACTAACTGTAAATTCGAACCCTAACACTAATGCCCCGTACACGCGGTTGGATTTTCCGATGGGAAATGTTCGATGGGAGCTAGTTGTCGGAAATTCCGACCGTGTGTAGGCTCCATCGGAACATTTTCGACAAACAAAATTTGAGATCTGGATCTCAACTTTTCCGGCAACAAAATCCGTTCTCGTAAATTCCGATCGTGTGTACACAATTCTGACGCACAAAAGTCCACGCATGCTCGGAATCAAGCAGAAGAGCCGCACTGGCTATTGAACTTCATTTTTCTCGGCTTGTCGTATGTGTTGCACGTCACCGCGTTCTTGACGTTCAGGATTTCCGACAAGATTTGTGTGACCGTGTGTTTGAGCAACATCCGTCGGAAAAAAAACATGGATTTTGTTGTCGGAATGTGCGATCGCGTGTACGCGGCATTAGACTAATGCAAATCCTATCTCTAACAGTAAACCTTATATGAACCAAAACCCTTACACTAACTCTAATGCGAATCCTAATCATAATTCTGATGCAAACTCTGACCCTAATGCTAACCTTTTGCAAATTTTTACCCCAATGCCAACCTGAATGTAAATGCTAAACCTAAAGTTAACTCTAATGCAAACCCCACTCTAATGATAACATTGCCCATAATCCAACCTGTTACCATTTTGATACACTAACCCAGCCTTTCTCAACATTTTACACACAGAGGAACCCTTGGAATAACTTTCCAGTCTCAGGGAACCCTGGTTAATAATTACTATATCTATAAATTAGTGTGATGGTCAGTGGGAAAAATGCAACTTACACTTGTGGTCATTGGGAAGATTTCCCCCTTACAGATAGCTACCAAGATCAATGGCGTCAGTGGGAACTTATCTAAATGGCAGAAATTGCCCATTGCTCAAGAAACCCCTAGCAACCTCTGGTGGAACCCTGGTTGGGAAAGCCCATTCTAACCTTTTTGGAGCAATCTCTTTTTCTTATTGGAACTTTACTGGAAGCCAAATCTCACCACCCTAACACTCCAAGAAGTATTAGAGATGGTTACAAATATAAGGTCTATCTCAAGCATGGCAGAGAAATTAACTTGAAAAATGAAGACTGCCTGACTTATAAATCTGTAAGTACCTTTTCTCTGGTTAGGCATAGGGTGGTGACAGGGTCTCTTTACATCAATAATGTGGGTTTTCCTTACATGGTTGGCCCTAAGGCCCCTTTCACACTTGGGCGGTAGGGGGCGTCGGCAGTAAAACAGCGCTATTTTTAGCGCTGCTTTACCGTGGTATTCGGCCGCTAGCGGTGCGGTTTTAACCCCCCGCTGGCGGCCGAAAAAGGGTTAAAACCACTCATACAGAGCGGCTATAGCCGCGGTATTGCCGCGGTATTGCCGCGGTATAGCCGCGCTGTCCCATTGATTTCAATGGGCAGGAGCGGTTTAGGAGCGGTGAATACACCGCTCCTTCACCGCTCCAAAGATGCGGCTTGCAGGAGATTTTTTCTTCTCCTGCCAGCGCACCGCTTCAGTGTGAAAGCCCTCGGGGCTTTCACACTGAACAAACAGCGGAGGCTGTTTAGGGGCGGTTTGCAGGCGGTATTTTTAGCGCAATAACGCCTGAAAACCGCCCCAGTGTGAAAGGGGCCTAAGACTGTATCACTTTTATTTGATAGTGATCACCTAACAAGTCAACCTTGCCAAAAACATATCTCTCTTTGTCCCTTATGGTTTTTGGCAACAAGACACAGTGACTGTGTAAGGCATTTGAGTACTAAAACCTGGTATCTAAAGCCTTCTAAGTGGCCACGAAAGCATCAAATACCCCCCCAACCCCAGTAATGAAGGATTATAAAAAGGTGAACATACATCGATCAGCTATAACATTAAGACCCCTGACAGGTAAAGTGAATACCATTGATTATCTCCTTACAATGGCACCTAAAAGTGGGTGGGATATATTAGGCAGCAAATGAGCATGATGTTCCTGAAGTTGGTGTGTTAAAAGCATGAAAAAATAGACGAGCGTATGGATTTGAGCGACTTCGACAAGGGCCAAATTGTAATGGTTTAGACAGAGCAACTCCAAAACTGCAGCTCTTGTGGTATGTTCCCGGTCTGCAGAGATCAGGTCCGACCAAATGTGGGCCAAGAAAGGAAAACCAGGGACTGGGTCATGAGCAGCCAAGACTCACCGATGCACATGGGGAGCAAAGGCTGGCCTGTGTAGTCCAATAGAAGAGATATTGGAGCTCAAATTGCTGAAAAAGTTCATGCTGGTTCCAACAGAAAGGTGTCAGAACACACAGAGCATCGCAGTTTGTTGCGTATGGGGCTGCGTAGCCTCAGATCGGTCGGGGTGCCCATGCTGACTCCTGTCCACAGCCAAAAGCATCTACAAT
Organism: Lithobates clamitans; assembly: GCA_037952925.1. NCBI lineage: Eukaryota > Metazoa > Chordata > Amphibia > Anura > Ranidae > Lithobates > Lithobates clamitans. The sequence goes on from JBBGZY010002682.1 coordinate 322,390, forward strand.
GGGCACGTGAGCATCCGAACTGGACCACAGGCGATGGAAGAAGATTGCTTGGTCTGATGAATTAAAAAATGGTTTGAGGAACATAATGAGTTTGGGTTGTTGACTTCACCTCAAAATTCTTCAGATCTCAATCCAATAGAGCATCTGTGGGATGTGCTGCAAAATCAAGTCCTATTCATGGAAGCTCCACCTCCCAACTACAGGACTTAAAGGATCTGCTACTGAAAGCTTGGTGCCAGATACCATAGCATACCTTCAGAGATCTAATGGAGTCCATGCCTCTACGGGCTACAGTGGGAAGCCATAATGTTGAAGCTGCTCAGTTTACATCAACACTCCAGACTTAGGCTTGCCATACAGAAATGTCATCAGCACATTCTATAGCACCATTATGAACTCAAAAATTGCATTCAATTGCCATGCCAATGTTTTGAATTCATACGTCTGATTTCAGGATGCACATGTACATTCCACTACGTAGACATTTTTCCAACTGAAAATGGCATTCACAGTAAGAATTGAATTTGTATGAAAAAATGTTTCCATACTTCTCCTTCAATTTTGCTTGGTTAAAAACAAATATTGATTTGATCCTATTAACTTCGATTAGAAAATCTAACGTTCAGAAAACTATTTTTTTCCAAATGAAATTCTATAGGCCTACGTCCAGCTTTAGGTCACAAAGATCAATACATTATTTGAATTAACTATTATATTCCAATAGTTTTCTCCTGAAAAAAAAAGAAAGAAATCCCCAGCACAGTTGCTGACTCTGCAGGCGTGATGACGTCAGCATAGGCTCCGCCCTGACAAAAAAAAAAACACAACAAAATACCCCCAGCGTCAATAGACCTCCCAGCAGCCAGTATCAATAGACCCTTCAGAATGCAGCAGCTACAGACCCCTACCTCAACAGTATATCCCTTCCAGCAAGAAACTCCCCAGCAGCCTACTACCCCTAGCAACAATAGATCCCATGCACAGAAACAATAGACCCCTGCAACAGTAGATTTGCCCAGCAACAATAGACCTACCCAGCAACAACAAAATACTCACCCAATAGACATGTGCAATTCGTTTAGTTCCGAATTAGTTTTTTAAATAATTTTCAACAAATTTGTTCATTCGGAAAAATCTGAACGAAACAAATGTTTCCGAATATTTGTAAATTCGAATATTTGTAAATGCAAAATTTTGAAAATCTGAAATAAGTTTTTAAAAAATATACAGTATTCAGAATCGCCAAAAATTGCGATCTGAATACTTTCGAGTGCAAAGGAGGGATTGGAGGTCTTTTAGACCCCCGATCCCTCCATAAAGAGTACCTGTCACCACCTATTACTGTCACAAGGGATGTTTACATGCAATAAAAGTGATCAAATTTTTTTTTTTAAAAAAACACAATGTAAAAAAATTAAAATAAATGAAATTTAAAAAAATAAATAAATAAATTTTAAAGCGCCCCCGTTCCCGCGAGCTTGCGCAGCAAAGAAAACGCATACGGAAGTCGCGCTAGCATATGTAAATGGTGTTCAAATCACACATGTGAGTGGATATCGCCGCGATTGAGCGATAATTCTAGCACTAGACCTCCTCTGTAACTCTAACCTGGTAACCGTTATTTTTTTTTAGATGCTGCAGTTGTTATTTCGGATAATTCGTAACTTCGGATAAATTCGTATTCGTTATGTTCACTAACAGCCAAATTTAAAAGGAATTTCCAATACCTAGAATTTAATAGTTAGTCATTATTAGTTAGTTATTCTTTTGAATTTTCAGATTTTCTTTCTTATTCTCTGATTTTCGAATTTTCGAATTAACGAATTAGCGAATTTACAAATTGCGATCATACCGAATGACCCGAAAAAACGAAAATAAACGAATGAAACGAAAATTAACACATTTTTGGGCAATGTCTATCACCCAACAATAATAGACCCCCCCCCCCCAGCAACAATAGATCTCCCAGTGGCCAGTTTCATTAGACCCCCCAGTACCCAGCAACTATAGACCCCTCCCTCAACTGTAGATCCCTCCCAGAAAGGAATTGACTCTGCAGCAAAGTACTACTCCCAGCAACGATAGGACCTTGCAACAATAGATTATGAGCGTGGCCCTCTTAACCTTCTTGTATTTTATTGTATTGTAACTGTACTGTCTCCCTTTTATATTGTAAAGCACTGCATAAACTGTTGGTGCTATATAAATCCTGTATAATAATAGTCCCCTCCTGCAACAGTAGATCCCCCAGCAGTCGGCATAAGTAGACCCTTCAGCACACCCCAGCATCCCTTGCCATTACATACATTCAGCGCTGGAGGTGCCAGAACTGCGCCCCCCCCCCGCGTTCCCGCTGAAAAAAAAACAAACAACTTTGCTGTTTATGGAGTGTATTAATAAGCAGGTAGACGGAGACTTTCCTTACAATGTCTTGACTAAATTATGTACAAGAAACCCAAAAATTCCCCGCGCTGTCAATCATCCAATACCGCCGAGACGCAGGTTTAAAGCAAGTAACGAGTTTTTGAATTAGAGCTGCCAATTAAACAGCAGAACGGCTTCTAGACTTGTTTGTGCTCCTAAAACATGATCTTAGCGAGAGCGTAATGAAGTCTGCCACCTGCGTTCCCCGGCGCCGAGCCGCGCGCGTCCTCCAAACCACAGGTGGCCGAGCAAGTTCTTGGACGCCATCCATTCTCCGAACACGTTTTATCGCTCGTTGACGACACTTTTTTTTTCTATAGAGGAAGCAGCTGAAATGCTTAAAGATTCATTCTCCTGATCAATGAGATCTAATAGGAAGGCATTACAATGGCCGCACCACGCCGCTTTTATTTTTTAAAATATCGTTTCCCCCCTGACTGGCAGCGCCGCCGCGGCTTCATTTCACCGAGCTATCCCGGTTTATTTCTGCGGTTGCCTCAGGAAAGACACCATTAAATTACATGAAAGTAACAAATGTCTCGACCAGGCAAACAGATGCACACGGAGGCGAGCAGATGGCTCTGTACTATCTGAGGTGAAGGGAAATCTGTGCGAGTTTATGTACAATGGCTGCGCACCAACGGGGCAAAGAAAACAGCGCCCAGCGGGAGGACGGAGCCAACAGGTGAGGGGTGCCAGCCAAAAGGGAATTTATTTGTCATACTCATCCAACATATCCCATAGCTTTTTACACAAAGACATTCCAAACAGCCTCTGTACCACAGGAGCTTACACTCTAATGTCCCATCACAGTCACAGACTATTATTATTATTATGAATTGATATAGCTCTGACATATTCCACAGTGTTGTACAGAGAGCATTGAGCCAATCACATCGGTCTCTGCACCAGAGGAGCTTGCACTCTAATGTACCACCAAAGTCACATGCTGTTATTATACATTTATATAGCTCTGACATATACAATAGTGCTGGACAGAGAACACTGAGCCATTCACATCAGTTTCTGCGCCAAAGGAGCTTGCACTCTAATGTCCCACCACAGTCACACACTATTATTATTATAATAATAATACATTTGTATAGCTCTGGCATATACAGTAGCGCTGTACAAGTAACAGTACAGCATTCATGCCAGTCTTTACACCAGAGGAGCTTACACTCTAACATCCCCCAAAGTCACACACTATTATTAGTATTCATTTATATATAGCTCTGACGTATACCATAGTTCTGTACGGAGAACACGGAGCCAGTCACATCAGTGCACCAGAGGAGCTTCTCCACCAGGTAGTGCTGTTTTGCTAGGTGCTGTTGGCTCACTCTGCTTTGGTCTCAGCTGAGAGAAGCAGCAAGCCTGGGCCTGTCCTGCAGGCTTCTCCCCCAACCACCATGCAGGGGGTGGGGGGAGATGAAGGTGGAGGCTCTCCAGAGGCACTGAGGCCTATTCCTTGTGCTCAAGCTGCAATGGATCCTGGGCCTGTACCTATGCAAGAGGAGTCCTTACCAGTCTTCCAGGATAAAGTGGTGAACAGACTTCGCCGCATTGCTAAGGAGGAACAGAAACTTGCTGTCATGAAAGAAGATCTCAGGAAAAAAGGAATCCCTGCATAGTAAGTCTGGAAACAGTAAGAGGGAAGTCTCCAAGCTGAAGTCTCTGGAGGAGGCATTTAAAAAGCAGGAGAAGTTGGTCGCCTCTCTAAAGGAGAGCAGCGGTGTGTTTAGAGAAAAGTGTGAGAATGAGGAGAGATTCCAACAGAGCAAGGAAGGTGCCTGCGCCAATACCAGCCAGAGGGTGGATGCCAGAGCAACGGCGACAGTATGGATGGGGGGTAAGAAAGTGGCTTCACATTATGGCCCAGTACTACCCCATCTCAGGATCTGGGGCACCTGAGTCAGTATCTGCCCCCTCCCTCCCCAGCAGCCTGGGTCATCTCAGGAGGTGGTTGAGGAAAATGGAGGATTGCTGCAGGCCATTACAGAAATGGAATCTCTCTTGAGTGGCACTGACTCATCAGATGAAGATCTTAGTAAAGGAGTGCTTCCTGAAAATCTCTCTCAGTGTGTGGAGGACTTTCCTGAGATTGCTGCTACAAAGAAACAGATTGCACCTGCCAACAGATTCTTGCAATCAGCAGGAGGAGATGGCGTGTATCCAGACAGAGAAGTTTCTGCTGGCTGCGAGGAGTCCCACATGGACACTAACAGTGCAGAGCAGGAATGTTGCATGAACATTGAAACTGCAGAGCAGGAGAACTGTATGAACGCTGAAACAGCTGGTGCTTTTTTCTAAACGGAAGACTTTACTTGATGATGGGACTGCTGGTAACTGTGGTACTACTGGCAATATGGTGAGTGGGACTGTTGTGCTGGAGGGGAGGAGGGAGGATCAGGTGGTGGGTAATTTACCAAACCAGGTTTCAGAGGTTCCTATGCAGCCAGTTAATGTTCCTATGCAACCAGTTAATGTGTCATCTGTCCCAGTTAGGAGTTATGCTAAGCCCGTTAGGGACAAAGTCATGCTGCTAGTGGAAGGGAGCCAGTTGTGCAACTTTCACCTAAGGCACCTTCCATTAAACGCAGAAATGTGGTACAGCTCAGGTGGGAAGGAGGAGATATTCAACCTATCAGGAGGGTGGTTGTGGATAGAATCCTAGCCATGGGATTTAAGGCAGAGGATATTTATGCTCTTATCAGTCCGGCTGGTTCCTTTGAATATGATTAGTCATTTGTGTGTCCAGAATCGCTGGATCTGTTTTGGGAGCAGTTTGAGCATGTATATGGGGGCCAGCTGGAATGGAAGGGGCTTGTCTCTAATTTAATCTCACATCAGCCCTTGATAAAAAATATGACTATCCTGACAAGGAATGAGTCTATACCCCCAGAGGATTTATGGGTCTGGTTGAGGAGGTTTGGTGAAACGTTGTGCCCGCTAAAAAAGATTGTGGATGATAGAGGAATCTGGATGGGTGGGTGGTCGGTGTCAATGAGGTTGAGTGTGTGTGGGAATGTGGTTAAGCATTTGCCCTCCTCTGCCTTTATTGGTAGAGATACCCTGGTCAACCTAAGCTGTGCCATAAATGTGGAGTCAAGGGACATCTCTCCTCTTCCTGTCCAGAAAAGAAGTGCTCGTTGTGCCAGGAACTGGGGCATCATTAAATGTAACCTATGTAATAAGGTCGGTCATCCTTATAGTCAGTGCCCTGAGGCTTTGCACAATAAGCCTGAGTTATAGTTTTTGAATTCTTCCGTCTGGATAGAGAAGAGTCTGGGTTGGGGGAGGTTGTACCAGGGGATCCTAGTGTCTCTATCCCGTCAGAATCTGTGTCTGTGAGGCCATCTGTGGTGTTAGTGTCCCCCCAGTCTGTGGTCTCCTAGTCAGTGTCAGAAAGTGTGGTTGTCAAGTCTGTGTCTGCACCTATTGTTTCTCCTAGTGTAGTGAAGGCAGCGGAGGGTGCTGGACCAGAATGTATGGTGGTGTCAACCCCCTTCTCCTCGGCGTGGCAGAATTGTGGCTGGAGGTCGGCAGACACCGAGGGGTGGAGTGAGGGATGGATTGGATGATGGTGGAGGGGGAGGTGGGAAGGGAATGAGGGTGGCTGGTGCAGAATGCAAGGTGAATAATGTGGAAGTCGGGGTGAATAATGTGGGGGGAGGGGTTAATGAGGGGGTTTTGGAATCACATCCTGATGGCGATTAAGTCTCAAAAGGTTTCTTAACCTGGATTGTGTTTAAGTTGAGGTTCGGGGATTGTAGTCTCTTTTTTGTTGTCATTTAAAATATGTTTTTTTCTATGTTATCTTGTCAGGAAAAGATTTTCTTTACTTGCTGATGTAGGCACGATTGTTTTTGTTTAGTTGTTGTTTATTTTTGTGTAAATATGTTTTTATTAATAAGCTGTATGTTTGTATGACTTACTCACTTACACACTGTCACACTTACTGTCACACTTACACACTGTCTAATTTTGTAAATGTCGGCTAATCTGTCAGATACATTTTTGGTAGAGGGAGATAACCTAAACAAAAACAGAGGGAAAGCATACTCCATTTAAATAGTGTCCCTGGTGGGGACCTAAAACCTACGAGCTGGCACTGAAAGGCATGAGTGGGCATTTCTAGAAGGCAAAACCCCACACGAGAATGTTAAAAACTCCCACGTAGGTAGGTTTTAAAGGTAGTGAAACTGTGGGATCTTACTGCCAATCAAACCTGACACTTTCATATTTAAAGTGACTAAGGGAACACAGACCACCCACTAATTGTCTCTAATCTTCATATGGTGGATTTGGTAGCTAAACCTCTCATCCCCAGAGGCCTCTGGGGAACAGCAAGCCAATTCAGTTGTACACTTTATTTCCTACTTCATGCAGGCATTAACACTTTCAGGCTGGAGGAAACTTCACACTGAGAGCCTCTCACATGTGCAGAAGGACCATGTGGACCCCTCAGCAGGCAGCAAGGCTTGTTTCTACTCTGACACATGATTTTGAAGCATTTTTGAAGACAATATTGCTGAGCAAGTCGTTTACCCCACCAGCTTCTCTCAGGTTTCAGCTCTGCTCCTTTATTTAGATTCCGCCCTTGGGCACACAGGGAAGACACCCTACTTCTCTTCGAAAGACCTTGCACAATGTGACCTCAGGCTCGGTCCCTGGGTGGGTCCTGTACTGCAGTGGACTTCACTATAGAGACCCTGCCACTAAGTGGGGAACATAAAGTACAAAGCTGTTCCCTCATTACCAGGACCCCTGTTACCTGCCTATATCCTAACTTCCAATGTCAACTGGCTGCTTCTCCTTCTTCTTACACCCCTATGCGCCCCAACCATAAAGGTCGACCGGAATGTTCATTTTTCCAGATACATGACCTTAAGGGTTATCTTGGTGACACTTGTTACTGCATAGTTACACTTTTTGGTTTGCTCCCAACTCCCAGTTCTTATGAATACACCATAAATACACCCATAGCAATATACTTAAGTCCCTTCCTAAGTAATTTAGACTAGGTTGTTCTCCTCTGACCACCTATACACATAAAAAATGGGAGTTTCTTTACAAATAGGTACTTCTCCACAGACCACCTATAGACCCAAATAAGAAGACCTTTCTTTACTGACCACCTAGGGCATTTTCCACTGAATACCTATATAAGAAGGTCCTTCTCCTATGACCACTTGTAAAGGAAGGTCCTTCTCCTCTGACTACGAATATAATGTAGTATAGAGCAGCCCTGGGTGTCAAATATACTAAGTGCATCGCTCTCCTTATTTTATATTCTTACATCTGTTTACGCTAGTTTCCCAAGAGCTGTAGAAAAAGTAATTATTAGTAAGGGCTCCCTGAGACCTTACATTTATCTCAAGTGTTCATTAATGTTACAAAGGTTGGAAAAGGCTGCCCTAGATTGTCAGAGTCACCATGATCATCACCTGGCCGTTTATCTCCCAAATTGGCATATTTGTTGCACCCACGGTGTACGTCACTTGAAGAATCTTTATTTACCTCTAAAATGACTCATATAAATGTTTATGGTGGGCAGAAAAATTACTTTTTTATGCCAATTGTTCAACAGAGGCTTGCCTGGGAGTGTATCAGATATTTAAAGATGAGGGAGTAGATCATATTGTTGATGCGTGTGATGTGCTGATGTTGTCTCATATTGCAGGAATGTGATACAGGAAGAGATAGAGATACCTGACCAGACCCGGGTGAGTCATTGCACAGCAATTCTTCACCTACTGCTGGGAAAATAAAAGTTTTTTCCTCTTTAGCTATGACCAGGAGGATCACTGCGTGTTTTGACAATGATGTGACTATCACCTGGCCCCATGACCGCGTGATTGGACAATGACATCTTTTTGTCACAGGACTAAGTGATTGGACAATGATGTGACTATCTCCTGGTCCCGGGATGACATGATTTGACAATGACATAGACATCTCCTGGTCCCAGGGCCACTTTACTGGACAATCATATTTCCTGGTCCCAAGACTGGACAATGACACTACTATTCCCTGGTTCCAGCACCATGTGATTGGACAAGGACATCCCCTGGTCCCAGAACCAAGTGATCGGACAATGATGTGACTATCTCCAGTTCCCAGGACTGCTTGATTGGACAATTATAACTCCTGGTCCCAAGACTGAGTAACAGTGGACAATGACGTGACTATCTCCTGTGACCAGGATGGTAAGAGTGGACAATGACAACTACTTGTCCCAGGACCACCTTTCTATTTGATGCAATGATATTTCCTGTTTTCACAGGAATGTTTGGACATTGACATCTATTGGACCTAGGACTGCATGATTGGACAATGGCATGACTCACCTGGTCCCAGGACTATGTGTTTGGACAATGACATCTACTGGTCCCAGGATTGACTGATTTGACAATGACATTATAATCTCCTGGTCAAAGAACTGAATGATTGGACAGTGACATATACTGGTCCCAGGACTGCATGATTGGACAATGACATGACTATTTCTTGGCAACAGGACTGCATGTTTAGACAATGACATTACTATTTCTTGGTTCCAGGACTATGATTGGGCAAGGAGATCTCCTGGTCCCATGACCAAGTGATCGGCCAATGACGTGACTATCTCCAGTTCCCAGGAGGGCTTGATTGGACAATGACTCTTGGTCCCAGGTCTGAGTGACAGTGGACAATGACGTGATTATCTCTTGTGCCCAGGATGGCAAGAGTGTAAAATAATATGTGCTTGTTCCAGGACCAATCATATTTCCTGGTTCCAGATTTGAATTACAGGACAATGACATCTACTGGTCCCAAGATTGACTGATTGGACAATGCCATTATTATCTCCTGTTCCTAGGAAGGCAGGGTTGGACAATGACATCTCCTGGTCCCAGGACTGTATGATTGGACATGTCAATGACATGACTATCTTCTGGTCTCAGGTCCGCAAGACTAAACAATGAAATGACGATCTCCCAGTCCCAGGATGAAGTGCTTGGCAATGACATCTCCTCGTCAAAAGACCAAATGATTGGGTCACAGTGACCACCATAGACCTTTGTTCTGTGACACGATTTTGTTGTTTTTTGTTTCATCATGATGTAGTTCAACTGCTGATATAAAGGGCTCAAGGTTATTCCTGTGATAAAGGAATGAGAGAAGTGCTTTTGGAAAAATGTAGACTCCTGATTTTGCTCACTGAGGCAACATTTGCGTTCATTTATTTTATTTTATTTTTATATAAGGGGTTTTTTTTGGGGGGGGGGGTGGGGGGGTTATTTAGCTAGTTAAGCTTTTTTTTGCTTTTGTATAACATTTAGCCCGGGTTCACACTATACCGGGCTGCGGATCGCACAGGAGCGATGTGCGTCCCTGTTCCCCGTTCAGGGAAGAATCAGGGCAGATTCTATGCCTGAATTCGACCCTGAAACGGAGCCAAAGACGCACAGCGTTTTTGTGCAGTGAGCTCCGCAGCCGCCCCGGAGATATGTGAACCGGCTCCATAGGGAGCCAGTCACATTCTCCTACTATGCGAATTAGATAAGGAGAAACGCACATCTAATTCGCATAGGTGTGAACCCGGGCTTAGAGTCCATTGCACCCTAAAAGGACAATTATACCTTTGCAAAACTGTTCTTTAATCAAAGTGCTGTCCACTGGTACAAATATTAACCATCCCCTATGATCCAACTATCTTTTCCAGGTGGGCCTGCCCAGCACTGTGCATCATTTTCTGAACACGAAACTGCTGGGTGTCCAGAGTATCCCCATCTTCCTGCTTCCTAAAGCTTCCCATTTGCTGGGTAACCGGTCAGTGGCATAGCAACTCACATGAGAGTCCTGATGGAAGGACCTAATTGGAAAACCAATAGATACATTAAAAGTCAGAGCTGCACAGGTTGGGCTCAGAGATGCCTTCAAACTCAACCCCTGGATTTGGTCATGTGATCTGAAGTATTGTCATAATGATGATGGCGTAAGACAGTCCCATACCCTTCCTGGAGTAGAGGCCCAGCATCAGCTGCAAATGGTGCAACCTTGGCTTCCATGTCACTTCAACTGGGTCCAGAGTGTTGGTAGAAGAATCAATGCATTATATCCTTTAAATTCTGGAGCATCTGCAGCATTGTAGGTGCATGTGCAGGGTCTCAATCCAGAACATTGGTTCACCACCCTTTGGACCTCCCACATGACTTCAACTGGTTCCAGAATGTTGGTAGAAGGACCAATGCTTTATACCCTTTCAATTCTGGAGGATCTGAAGCATGGTAGATGCATGTGCATTGACTCAGATCCAGAGCGCTGGCTGACCATCTTTTGGACCTCCCACGTCACTTCAACTGGTTCCAGATGGTTGGTAGAAGGACCAATGCTTTATACCCTTTAAATTCTGGTGCATCTGCAGCATGGTAGGTTCATGTGCAGGGCCCCAGATCCAGAACATTTGTTGACCATCCTTTGGACCTCCCACATTACTTCAACTGGTTCCAGAAGTTGGTAGAAGGACCAATGTTTTATACCCTTGACACTCTGAAAAGTCTGCAACATGGTAGATGCATGTGTAGGGCTCCAGATCCAGAACACTGGTTGACCATCCTTTAGACCTCCCAAATTACTTCAACTGGTTCCAGAGTGTTGGTAGAAGGACAAATGCTTTATAACCTTTAAATTCTGGTGCATCTGCAGCAGATCCAGGAAACGGGTTGACCATCCTTTGGAGCTCTCAGGTGACCAGCAAAACAGCCAGCCAATGATGACCTTTCCCCAACTAAGGTAAGAGGGATGGAGGGCTCAGCGACTGGGCCAGTGAGATGGCCCAATCCTTCAACTGTTTTGTTTTTTTGTTTGGTTCTTTTGCACACCAGCTCATTTTTGTGCCATCTGTACCCCCATCTGAGACTTAAAAGGTACAGTCCTTGTCCTGTCACCTTCACCCTCCGTGTCACATTTGGTAGCTGAATGTTGTGTCGTATCCCTTTTATAGCTCTGCACAATAATTAACGCCTGAGAGCAGCATATTTCCTTCTCTCATTCCAGAGCACGCCGGCTACGAGGCACCTGAAGCATGGCGACATGACAGCTGTTCCACGTGCTAGCAACACGTAACCAAGCAGGTAGGAGGACAATAAAGAGCATCCTATTTATCGCTTGCACGTCTCCCTGGGGGGGTGGGGTGAGGGAGTGTAGAGCGCAGACAATGAGACGGGTGATGTCTGGTCAGCTTGGGCACAGCCTCACCTGATCTGCAGTGGGCAGCCTGAACTGTGCTGGCATCATGATAAGTCAGTTCACATGCCAACATCTCTATCTGCAGAAACAAGACCTGGCACCATCCCCTTCTGTCATCTCTCACCCACCAGCGCTGGCCTGCCAAACTCTCTGCAGCAAGCAAGAAGATGACCTCAGAAATTCGCAGCATCCTTCCACAGAGTTGTTATTATCGGGTACACCTGGAGCTCACAGATGTGCCCCCCAATGACATGCAGCGTCACTTTTCTTGTGTGAAAATAGGATCTACGTTAAAACTGTCATTTGCATCTCTTCTAGTCGATGTAAACCCAATCAGTAAAATCTCTAATATGCTTCAAAATGTTAAAGTTGTTGTAAACCCTTCCATACACCCAGTGAGGTGACTGCCTCGGGTGATACAAAGAGATTAAACAAATCCTCCTACATAAGTTTTACCTGCTTATCTGCAGTCTTCTCTTCTCTACATCCATTCAAAGTCGAGAAGTTATAAAGGTTGTCTGAGTGTTCGAAAAAAGGGGGGCGGAGAGCTGAAATCACACCCTGCTAGACATGTGCAATGCCGAAAAATTTGTTTGTTTTCGTTATTGTTTCCTTCGTTTTTTTTTTTTTTTTATCGTTCTAAAGGTCATTTGTTATGATCGCAATTCGTAAATTCGAAAATCCAAAAATAAGAATGAAAATCCGAAAATTCAAAATAATATCTAACTGACTAATAATAACTAGCTATTAAATTATAGATATTGGAATTTCCTTTCAAATTTGGCTGTTAGTGAACGTAACAAATACGAATTTATCCAAAGTTACGAATTATCTGAAATAACAAATGCCGCATCTAAACAAATGGAACGGAACAAATTAATAATAAATAATAATAATAAAATGTTTTTATTATTATTATTGTTATATATTATTATTAATGTGTTACGTTGCATTAGTTTAGATACGGCATTTGTTATTTCGGATAATTCGTAACTTCGGATAAATTCGTATTTGTTATGTTCATTAACAGCCAAATTTAAAAGGAAATGCCAATACCTATAATTTAATAGTTTGTTATTGTTTCAGATTGTCGAATTTCAAATTTAGGAATTTAGGAATCTAGGAATTTTCGAATTTACGAATTTTTGGAAAAATTTGTTAAACAGGTTTTTGTTCATTTGGATTGGCGAAATTTGTTAAAAAACTAATTTGGAACGAATCGAATTGCACATATTTACACTCTGCAGAGCTTAGTGGGAAAAGCCCTGAGAGCTGATTGGAGGGAAAATACACACCCCCTTTACACAGCACACAGGAGCTAAAGAGTACCTGTCACGTGCCTACTGCTGTCACAAGAGATGTTTACATTCCTTGTGACAGCAATAAAAGTGATAAAAAATAAATGTAAAGAGACAGTGTAAAAAAAAAAAAAAAAAAAAAAAAAAAAAAGAATTAAGAAAAAAAAGAAAATTAAAGCGCCCCGTCCCTCCGTGCTCGCAAGCAGAAGTGAACACAAACGTAAGTCGCTCCCAAAAAATGTAACCCCAGATCCTTCCATAAAGAGTACCTGTCACGTGTCTACTGCTGTCAAAAGGAAGTTTTGTTCCGAATTAAAATCCGGACAAATTTTCGTTTTTTGGAAATTCGGATGTATCCAAATTTCCGAATTACAATTGTACCGAATATAAACGAATCCGATATAACGAAAAAAAATACTTGGACGAAATTCAAATAGATTCAAATAGTTTTCGAATCAATTTCGAATAGTTTTCACATTTGAATAGTTTTCCAATTTCCAAAGAGAATAAAATAGAATAGAAAATAAAGGAATAAAATATAAAAAATACAATTGAATAGAAAATAATATAACAGAGAATAATAGAATAGAAGATAATATAGTACAAAATAGAAAAATAAAAGAACAGAATAGAATAGAAAAAAAAAATAGAATAAAATAGATATCTTCCTCAAATTTCAAATTGATGTTTGACATTCAACGCAAGGGGGATAACCGGCGCCATTATGAGGGAAGGCTCAAAGGACCTAAACCCTATGGATAACCACACCAGCATTTTGATGGTAAAGTCCCAGAGTGTTGAGGGAGATCAAGGCACAAGCAAATGGCAAGTGGCGCCACCTAGTGTAGTCCAAGGAAAGGGACTAACAACTAGGATGACCCCCCAGGGCGTCGGTATGGTCCCCTAATCTAGGCTCTATCCTCCAATATTAAATGTAACAAATAAAAACCTATGTGTAAAGATATCTCAGAAATGAGAAACATCATAGGCAACTTTCAACTTTTTTTTCGCTTGATCTGTATCCTAATGATATTGATTATCCATTATCTTCCCCATAGATGGATCATTAACTGGCATCTATTCACATATATATTTCTCTCTATGGTTGCACCAATTGATCCAAACTGGTTCACCCCCTTGTCTCTGGAGCCTATGAAATCCACTCAGACACAAGCAACTGGTTCACAAAAACGTAAATGTGATCATTCGGCACCAAATATATCGGCTTCTAAACGCACCCCACACGATTCTACGCGTCCAGGTTTTCGCTCTCAGAGCATAACTTCACATTCTTCACTTCCTTCTACCACTCATGGTGATGGCAGCTCTGTCTCTTCTGTATCTTCACTCAATTCTTTAGCAGCATCAAAGGTAAGCCAAGCTTTGCTTAACACTATTTCAAGGGACTCACTTGTCACCTCCCCCTATCGGGGATCCTTGCACAGCACCGATTTTTTCTCCACAATCTATACCAGACCCAAAAAAGATTTTCAATACATCCACGATAGCACCCAAAACGGTAAAACAGACAGGTTCCAAGTAATTAATCTGTATTCTTATTCATTGACGGAAGATAAGATCCAGGTTCTCAGTCTGGGTCTGACGTTCTGTCCTGATCAGGAGGTGGATTCCTTTGAGATCATCAAGGATGTTAACCTATTTGCCAGGAAACATATGTTTAAGATCATTTTTGATAAGGGTCAAAAAAATCCTCCTAAGGGGGCACCCTCAGAGGATATTTGGAAGAATCAAACTCTAAATGAAATAAAGGCTCTAAATGATCTAATGGTATTGTGGGAAGAGAGTTATCCTTTTGATGATCCTTTAGAGGATCCATCCTTGAATCCTTCCCAAGCTTTGGTCTCCCCAGCTGAGAGATGTTTTCCTCCACCATATCTTTACAAACCAAAATCATGATCTTTTCCTGTCCTTCAGGGAAATCCACATGTTTGGGCCTTCACTCAACAGGTAACAAAAGAGATTCAAACTACCAATTGGAATAGTTTCAGCAGATCATTAACCTAGCGCAACGTAAGCTTTAACCTCCCTCAAAAATAACCATTGATTAATTATAAAACCCGCCGATAAGGGGGGTAATATTGTGGTGATGAATATAGAAAAATATAAAGCTATGGTTATGGATCTTCTGATAAATCGCCAATGGTATAGACCTATCTCTCTAGCTCAGGCAAAATATGCTCAAACAAAATATCAAATCTTGATCTCTCGAGACTTTGTTGATGGTCTGATAGACAAAAAAACAGTACAGTTTTTTTTTTGTCTCTGGAGCCTATGAAATCCGTTAGTTTTATTCATTTAACATACAGGTAATTAATTGACCCAGGTTTGCTGCTCGATTTCTTTGCCTAATCCAGGAATCGAAATCTTTGATGTATGTTTATAATTCACTTCTTTGTTGGATGTAAAATTGTAGAGTTTCCTTAAAAATATTTTTATTTTTGATTCTTTAGTGATCATATGTACAGTGCCTGATAACAATTCTCCTGAAGAAGCCAATGGTTTAGCAAAACATATAGAGATCTAATCAGTCTGCACCTGTCTATGTATTGTATGATCATATCGGACATGCTCTTCATGTCTTTAAATGTTTTTAATGTTTTTCAAATAAAATTATATATTTTTCTAGTTCTGTTGTTGTCCTTTTGCACCCTTAAAATCCCCAAAAAACTCTGATCTCTATGCTAAGCTTATATGAGGGATGTGATGCCAAGTGACTTTCAGATGCCCAGAAAAAATCTTTCTCATTTGGTTATATTCAGAGGTTGTCTTTGGGAAATAGACACAAGTGCTGCCAGCATTGCTGCAGAGGTTGAAGGGGTGGGGGGTCAGCCTGTCAGTGCTCAGACCATACGCCGCACACTGCATCAAATTAGTCTGCATGGCTGTCATCCCAGAAGGAAGCCTCTTCTAAAGATGATGCACAAGAAAGCCCACAAACAGTCTGCTGAAGACAAGCAGACTAAGGACATGGATTACTGGAACCATGTCCTGTGGTCTGATGAGACCAAGATAGTGTCAAGCGTGTGTGGCAGCAACCAGGTGAGGAGTACAAAGACAAGTGTGTCTTCCCTACAGTCAAGCATGGTGGTGGGAGTGTCATGGTCTGGGGCTCCATGAGTGCTGCCGGGACTGGGGAGCTACAGTTCATTGAGGGAACCATGAATGCCAACATGTACTGTGACATACTGAAGCAGAGCATGATCCCCTCCCTTCGGAGACTGGGACGCAGGGCAGTATTCTAACATGATAACGACCCCAAACACACCTCCAAGATGACCACTGCCTTGCTAAAGAAGCTGAGGGTAAAGGTGATGGACTGGCCAAGTATGTCTCCAGACCTAAACCCTATTGAGCATCTGTGGGGCATCCTCAAATGGAAGGTGGAGGAGCGCAAGGTCTCTAACATCCACCAGCTCCGTGATGTCATCATGGAGGAGTGGAAGAGGACTCCAGTGGCAACCTGTGAAGCTCTGGTGAACTCCATGCCCAAGAGGGTTAAGGCAGTGCTGGAAAATAATGGTGGCCACACAAAAAATCGACACTTTGGGCCCAATTTGGACATTTTCACTTAGGGGTGTACTCACTTTTGTTGCCAGTGGTTTAGACATTAATGGCTGTGTGTTGAGTTATTTTGAGGGGACAGCAAATTTACAATGTTATACATGCTGTACACTCACTACTTTACATTGTAGCAAAGTGTCATTTCTTCAGTGTTGTCACATGAGAAGATATAATAAAATATTATAAATAAAAAGAAATGTGAGGGGTGTACTCACTTTTGTCAGATACTGTATATATATATATATATATTGATTTATTTTTTTATCCAGTGCTAACACACACATACATCAGATTATACCTAGTACTGGGATTTTGATCATGGATATATATAGCATATCAGGGGCATCAGATGGGCAATACTTTTATTGGGTATTCAGTTACCTGTAAATCTGATTTGACAATCTTAGCTCAATGGTTTCCATTCCCTCATTTCTACTAAATGGTTTCATTTTCTCACAGCTATGTGAAAATAATAAAAAAAAATGATAATATTAAATGTAATATTAATAATTGAATATATATTTACTGACATTTTCCCAGGAACAAAGCTCAGTTTTTTATAATGTCAATGTTTTATTTTTTTCTCCTCTAATTTCCCAAGATTACATGAAATAAATGTAACAAAAAAAAAAAAGAAATCTTCCCCCTTGCAGGGTAATTGTTTATTGAACACAAAGTCTATTTTCTGTAATATGTGACTGACTGACCCCGCTGACAAGGACGCCCGCGGGAAGGTCGACAAAAGAAGATTTCATCCCCAGTGTCAGGGCGCATTTCACAAGTCGTGTATATTTCCTCCTGGAGGAGCAGCAAAACTATTTTCCTGTTTGTAAATCTTTTTTTTTTTTTACACGTTTCGAACAAATGCAAAATGGCGATATTCAGCGATTGTGAAATGTCATTGCTGGAGCTGAAAGTTTTCTGTTTAAGTGTAAGGATGACGGTGACCCCAACGAGCTCCCGCTGTGTCTGTTTAATGCGTCCTTTCAATCACAGTGTGCCCGTAGACAGGGTGGGCATGCTGGTCACGTCTTCCTAGGATGTCGAGAGAACGAGCAGCTTTGTTGGTAAACTCAACTGTAATATAAAACCCCCAGCGGGAAGGAGCGGTGGAGTTAATGAAAGACAGCAATCAGAATGAACAGTAAAAAAAAGGCGCCCGTGTATAAACCGATCAGCCATAACCTTATGACCACCCACCGTAACCCAACAAGGCATGGATGCCATTAGACCTCTGAAGGTATGCTGTGGTATCTGGCACCAAGCCTTCAGTAGCAGATCTTTTAAGTCCTGTAAGGTACGAGGTGGGGCCTCCATGGATCAGACTTGTTTTTCCAGCAGAGGCTTGATGGGGTTGAGATCCGGAGAATCTGGAGGCCAAGTCAACACTGCAAACTCATTGTTGGGCTCCTCAAATCATGAATCCATTCATCAGACCAGGCAACCTTCTTCCATAGCTCCATGGTCTAGTTCTCATGCTTTCATGCCCATTGTAGGTGTTTTTGACTGTAGACACGGGTCAGCATGGGTACCCTAACCGGTTTGGTGCTGTGGGGCCCATACACAACAAACTGCAATGCACTTAGGGTTGCCACCTCATCCCTTTAAACCCGAACACACATGAATTACACAGGTTCCGAGACTAATTTAAACCATCTTAATTAGCCACAGAACCTGTGTAATTAATGTGTTCGAGTTTAAAGGGACGAGGTGGCAACCCTAGAGGCACTGTGTGTTCTGACACCTTTCTATCACAACAAGCTACGAAGAGAAACCAATCAGGAGTATATAGCTGGCAATCCTTGCTACATCCCAAAAAAAGAGAAACTTTAGAAACGAGGTGCCCCAGGGATTTTATGGGCAAGAAAGGTAAGCCAGAATGACAAGGAGTAATATCGTAAAAAAGTATACATTTTTTGAATATACATGTATAGTAAGTTGCTTGTAAAGCTGCTCCCTCTAAAGTTTCCCTTTCTAGCACAACCACCATTCGCTTTTTGCAGCAATTTGAGCTCCAGTAGCTCTTCTTTTGGATCAGACTACATGGGTCAACCTTCGCTCCCCACGTGAATAGATGAAAAAAAAAACAGAAAGAAAAAACTGCGCTGTGCCCTCAAATGATATATGTGAAAATGAATAACTCAAATGAAATCATTAACAAGGATTATATTGCAAAAAATCAAAAAATCAAACTGTTGTCTGACTAATATCAAGTGCATATAAAATGATAGTGCCAAAACACAAATGTGTGAAAATGAAAATATTAGACAACAAAGTCCATAGACCAAATGTCCAAAATTCGAAGAAACAAGCTGCCTGCCAAAATCACATAGAGAACTAAGCACCTGAAACCAAAAGCATGATGTCAGCTTAAAGACTCTGCCCTACAAGTTTCGTCCAAAGGGACATCTTCAAGGGGCTTGAAGCGGAGCTCCACCCAATAGGGGAAGCTTCGCTTGTTTGCACCCCAGACGACGTCAGCTACAGACGAAACGTACGTCGGAAGGGTGACGTTCTGACGTCATCGCTTTTCAACTTGGATGGGCGTTCGCCAGCCGGCCGGCGATTTCGCTCCCTTTTAACTGCAAAATTGTACGTTTTCTACTTTATCTTAATAAATCTGTTTTACGGAGTTCTGATTCCTATGAAGAGCTATCAAAGGACTCTTCCTATCTCCCTAGAAGGTTTTCTGTTCATCTGGTCTATGGACTTTGTTGTCTAATATTTTCATTTTCACACATTTGTGACTCAAATCCTTACACTTGCCCATTGTTTCTGATTTCAACACATCAATTTTAGGGACAACCATAGGCCTGCACACAGGATGTCCTAGCTGTGCCTGGCACACTCTAATCACCTCGTGTGATGCAGATTGCCCCTGCTGCCTAGGCCCTGCCCCTCCAACGAGCTTCTGGCTTCTCTACTCTCCCCTCCTGCTGGCTGCTGCTGCAGGCACAAAGGGGGATGTTTCAGGATGGAGAGTTGGAGAAGCGGGCCGGTAAATATGTCATTTACAGGCCCCTTCCTTTTCTGAATGAACACAGTGAGTGATCGGTGCCAATCAGTCGCTGTATTCATTCTGTATTCATTATAAACTGTGTTCACTATGCTTCAGTTTGTGGATGAACAGGAAGCCGTTCAGCACAGAGCACTTCCCAGCTGAGGCTACGTGTGTGTTTGAGCTTTGGGGTGCACACTATAATGCAATAGGCTGTGCAAAGCTATTGGGACAACTTTCCCTTTCTGCCTAACATATCCCACCCATTTTCAGATGCCATCCTAACAATGTTATTCATTTTACCTGTCAGGGGTGATAATGTTATGGCTGAAAGGTGTATTTTTAAATCTTGTTTGTTGTAGTTTTGTAGAAGAGACTTTTTTTTACCTTCTTCTGGATTAGCCCTGGGTATGGGGTTCTGTAAATTGAGTTTTTCAATATATTTATTTATTGCGGCTTTACAGCCAGTTTCCTACTGTGCATGCGCAAGCCGTAATGTTCCTTATGAATGGTCCTGTAGTCTTATGGGACTTGTCATGTGTCCCAGAAGACTGTGAATGGAAGAAAAGTGGCCAAACTTCCGGCTCAGATCACCGTGGCAATCTGAGCCAGAAGTGGGAGCCAGTACCTGTCAAGACCATGTACCCGTTCACCCTCCCTCCCCACAAAAAGTGCCAAATGTGGCAGTGGAAGGGTGCAAACAAGCGAAGCTTCCCCTATTGGGTGGAGCTCCGCTTCAAGCCCCTTGAAGATGTCCCTTTGGACGAAACTTGTAGGGTGAGTCTTTAAGCTGACATCATGCTTTTGGTTTCAGGTGCTTAGTTCTCTATGTGATTTTGGCAGGCAGCTTGTTTCTTTGAATTTTGGACATTTTACCTGTGTACCTGTATAGTTATCAATAAATACGTGCCGCCATCCCTGCTCTTATCTGGAGGCTTAAAGGAGCGGCGGCTTTGGTTGAAACTTCTGATGACAGAGAAGGAGCAAGCAGCCTAGCTTTTTTATTATTCAAGTTGTCTGTGCTGTATTACCTACAGCATATAATTCAGGTAAGTTTGTAATTCACTGGAGGGTGCAATGTGGATTCAATTGCTGATTTGACACGGAGGTGGATGTTTATTTCTCCACTATTCATTTTTCTGCATAATATTAGGTAAATGGACACTTTGTTAATGTTTGCTGATTTCATTATTTATTATGACACATTTTTTCATATGTTGAATGTATGATCACCTTTAGTGTCGCTGCACGTTTTGATATCTACACTCACCGGCCACTTTATGAGGTGCACCTTGCTAGTACCGGGTTGGACCCCCTCTTGCCTTCAAAATTGCCTTCATTCTTTGTGGCATAGATTCAACAAGCATGTCAGAAGTGCCACCAGGTGATGTAGCTAGCCAGGTGGCCCCACCCCTTACCTATAGAAGAACTGACAAGCAGGTTAGCCTGCAGTAGGAGGACAGCTTTCATGTTGGCGAGAGCAGGTTTTTTTCTTTTTCTTTTTCGGGTGCGATGGGTGGTGTGAATGACAATGGCTTTACATCGGGGGACACAATTTTTTTATTTTTTAATAAAGGATTGTCAAAAACTGTGTGTATGTTTTTATTACTTTTTGACACTTTTTTGGTGAATGGGTAGGGGTACTATGTACCCGATACTCATTCACATGGAGGGGAGGGATGGGATCTGGGGGCCCCCTTGTTAAATGGGGCTTCCAGATTCTGATAAGCCCCCCGCCCGCAGACCCCCACAAACCCCTGGCCACGGTTATGGGAATGAGACCATGGGGACAAGGTGCTCTGGGACGGGGGAGAGGGGCCAAAGCACCCCCCCATGTTAAGGGCATGTGGCCTGGTATGGTTCAGGAGGGGGAGTTGCTCGCTCGCTCCTCCCCTTTCCTGACCTGCCGGGCTGCTTGCCCGGATAAGGGTCTGGTATGGATTTTAGGGGGCCCCACGCCATTTTGTTTTTGTTTTTTGCTGTGGGGTTCCCCTTAAAATCCATACCAGACCCGAAATAGCCTGGTGTCTGTAATTGACACCGCAAGTCATTTTCCCGTTTTACTCGTTAGACTTGTGTTTTTTGTCTTTAGAAATGTCATTCTTGCTACAGCATGTTTTTATGCAAGCTACAGATGCGCCATTTTACAGACAGACTAAGGGAACCACCCAGGCACGATATTTAAAGGAATTTTTCATTTTTATTGTTGCTCTTTAAGCATCATTAAAATCACTGCTCCTGAAAAAATAATAGTTTAAAAAAAAAAAAAAATATATATATATATATATATATATATATATATATATATATATATATATATATATATTTATATATATATATATATATATATATTGATACATGTCCCCCAGGGCAGTATCTGGACCCCATACCCCTTTTATGGCCATTTACTTATATATACAGTAAGCCTTCAAAATGGGCACTTTTGATTTTTATCTGTTTGGCTCCCATAGAGTTCAATGGGGTTCGCCGTTCGGGTTAGAACGTTTCCCCCTATTTGGGAGTTCCGTTGCGAACCGAACAGGGGGGTGTTTGGACCCATCTCTAACAGGCACATAGTGTGGTCACCCCATAATAGGAAGGTCATTCACAGCACGATCGCCAGGGTTTATTTTAATGAAAGATGCAGACATGGTTACATAGTCAGTTTGGAAAAAAAAAAAGTCCATCTAGTTCAACCAGTAGAAAATAATAAATAATCAATCAATTAATAAGTCAATAAATAATAAATAGGGTTAAAAAACAGAAACCCCCCTATATACAGATTCCAATACCCATAGTTGATCTAGAGGAAGGCAAAAAAAAAAAAAAAAAACCTTATAAAGTATGATACAAATTTCTCCAGCGAGCAAAAAAATGTAAAACATCTTATGTGTTTCACCTGGGAAAAGATTGTAGCGATTGGGTGATGAGCTACTTTGAAATTTTAGCATTTTCAAAAAGCACCGAATACAGGCAAACAAAAGTATCCGGATCTACCCGTTTTTTTTTTTTACAAATATGTGCCTAAAGGTTGCAGAAGCATTATTAATGATACCGGAGAAATGTTTTTGTTACTCAACCTGAAACTTAAAACATTCCTTTGTTCAATACAACATTTTTTTATTATAATATTTTTTTTTTTTTTTTTTATTTGCTCTTTACTTTTATAAAAAGAATGTCTAGTGACTGTGATTATGTACACATAATCACTGATAGATAAAAATAATTATTATATATTGTACTAATGATTACATGACAATGTTAAGTGCTTATATGCTAATGTTAGGTTCTATATAAATAACAGGTTCATTTGATAGAATGGTCTTGTGGAAATCTGTTATAAGCACAGTTGTTGTTCTCTCCCTGGAATGCAATATGTGAAAATAATTAGTCCCCAGCAAGAGTCTGGGTCAAAGTCAGTGGTGGCCCGTCCATTAGGGGCGCACGTGCACCCACCCCTCCCCCTGCATCCACACGTCCGCTCCCAGGGGGAGGGGGCCTTGTAACGCATATATGCGGCCAGGGCTTTTTTTCTCAGAGAACAGGTGCAGGAACTCCCCCCGTCTGAGTCACCCCTTGTCTCTGCCCCCTACCCACCTCTGACCACCGTCCCTTCACTCCACCCCTTACCCACCTACCAGTACTGCCACTTTTAGAGAATACAGAACCAAGTATCATTTTGTGGTGCTAAATCATTTGTATGGAACATGTTAATGATAAAAAGAAAAGCAGTAAAATAGATCCGCTGCAGCCAGGAACAATAGAATCCCAGCAATAGATCCCCACACAACAATAGACTCCCCCAGCAACAATAAAATATCACACCCAGTAACAAAATATCCACAGCGGCCAGTAAAAATAGACCTCTTCCTCAACAGTAGATCCCTTCCAGCAACATAAGACCCCCCCCCAGCAACAATAGATTCCCCATCAGCAACAATAGACCCTCACACAAAATCAGATTCCCAACAGTGACAATAGATCCCCCAGCAGCCAACATCAATAGACCCTCCAGCACACCCCACACCCCATACTATTACATACATTCAGTGCTGTAGGTGCCGGAACTGCGTTCCCCCGCGTTCCCACTGAAAAAAAGCCCTGTATGCGGCCTTCTGCTAACAACTGATGCGGCTAATCAGCTTGGCTATTACTACAAGCAGAGGGTGGGGACGTCCCCGCCGCCTCTCCGCAGCTCGCCCGGCTCTACCGTCCCACCGGGAGGCCTGAGCGATCAGCCAGCACATCCGCTGACTGGCTGGTAACCAAAACCAAGCTGGAATCGACTTTTATCAGGTCTCAGATCTAGTAACCTGGAAGGGATGTCATGACATCACTTCCTGTTTACGGAAGCAGAGGCAGGTCTAGGCTTTGTGAGGCCTTAGGCAAAACTTACACATGAGGCCCCACGGACTGGGACGCTCCGTGATAAGGCCGCTATTCCTCAGGCTGCGGGCAGTATCTGATTTGTCCGTCAGCTCCTAAGCCACAGAGTCCCAGTGGGGGTAGGCAGAGCCGCCGGCGTCAACTTCAGTGATTGAGAACAGGCAAATTAGGCGGCCGCGAGGCCCCTGTTAGTGCGAGGCCTTAGGCGACCGCCTAATTTGCCTAATTAGAGAGCCGCCTCTGTACGGAAGCTTTAAAGGCGCCAAATGTTAAAAAAATGACAGTAATGGCATCCCAGCCTTAGTCCGTAGGGTTCAATATTGTGTATAGTGTGCAAATGTACAACATACAGAATTTGCAACTATCACCTTCTGCTTTTCAGAAAATATACACTTTCTAATACTACTACTTTCTATACACTTTTTAATTTATTGCAAAACAAAATGGAGATTTTACCATGTGTGAAAAAAGTAAGAAAATTGTCTCGGTAGACAATTCGTTAAAAAAATGGTTTGTGTATTTGTTTGTTCATTTCCATATATGTGTAAATTTTCCTGTGCCAAAATTTGACAAAATAGCAGTGATTGACTGTCAGCGGCTCTGCCAAGGCACCGTGAGATTGTTGGCTGCCAGTTTTTTATTATTTGCTTTTAGTGAAAAACAGAAAAAGCTGAAAAGCTGGAATGCTGAAAACACAAATGGATGCCGATGCCATAGGTGTTGAAATCAGACATCCCAAGTCTCCCGTGAGGTACAGGAGTCTCCCGCATTTCTGTGGCGGCTCCCGCACACCCACAAGCCCCTCCCGGTCTCCTCCGGCCCCCCTGTTCTCCTCCGGCCCCCCTTGTTCTCCTCCGGCCCCCCTTGTTCTCCTCCGGCCCCCCTTGTTCTCCTCAGGCCCCCATGTTCTCCTCCGGCCCCCATGTTCTCCTCCGGCCCCCATGTTCTCCTCCGGCCCCCCTGTTCTCCTCCAGCCCCCTTGTTCTCCTCCGGCCCCCCTATTCTCCTCCAGCAACCCCTGTTCTCCTCCAGCCCCCCTGTTCTCCTCCAGCCCATGTTCTCCTCCTGCCCCCCTGTTCTCCTCCAGCCCCCATGTTCTCCCCAAGCCCCCCTGTTCTCCTCCAGCCCTATGTTCTCCTCCAGCCCCCCTGTTCTCCTCCAGCCCCGATGTTCTCCTCCTGCCACTCTGTTCTCCTCCAGCCCCCATGTTCTCCTCTGGCCCCCCCATTCTCCTCCGATCCCCGTGTTCTCCTCTGGCCCCTGTCTTCTCCTCTGCCGCTCCTGTCCTCCTACTCTGCCCCCCCTCATCCCCCTCAGCCGGCTCCCCTCCTCTCCTCTCCCACCGGCTGCGGGGGGAACTGTCAGGAATTGGACACAGTGAGCGAGATCGCTCCTGTGTCCTGTGATAACTGTGTTTACTCTACTGAGTTTATGAATGGACAGGAGCCTCTGTCTCCTGCTCGTTCATCTTCAGTGCTGAGAAAAGGACTGGGGAATCTGTGTCCTCAGTCCTTTTCTCTGTCTCAAAGGGGAGATGTCAGGGGTCTGTTTAGACCCCTGACATCTCACCAAAGCCCCCAAAAAATATAAAGAAAATGATTGTAAAAGAATTCTAAAAAAATGAAAAAGTGTAAAAAAAAGAAAATAAAAAACTACTGACACCACTCTCCCCTACCCTACCAACATTGTCCACTGCCCCAACCCCCTCGCCCCAAAAAGCATTGTAAAAAAAAATGAAAAGCAAACGAAATTGTAAAAAAAATAATTATTAAAAATAAAAAAAACTGCTGACACCGTCCACTCCCAAACAACCCCCACCCCCTTCCCCAGAAGCACTGTGATCTAGAGGAAGGCAAAAAAAAAAACCTTATAAAAGTATGATACAAATTTCTCCAGCGAGCAAAAAAATGTAAAACATCTTATGTGTTTCACCTGGGAAAAGATTGTAGCGATTGGGTGATGAGCTACTTTGAAATTTTAGAATTATCAAAAAGCACCGAATACAGGCAAACAAAAGTATCCGGATCTACCCGTTTTTTTTTTTTTACAAATATGTGCCTAAAGGTTGCAGAAGCATTATTAATGATACCGGAGAAATGTTTTTGTTACTCAACCTGAAACTTAAAACATTCCTTTGTTCAATACAACATTTTTTTATTATAATATTTTTTATTTTTTTTTTATTATTTGCTCTTTACTTTTATAAAAAGAATGTTGCAATGTTTCAGACAATAACAGTGAGCTTATATTACTTTTTTTTTAACTGATTATGTGCATTTAGGATTTCTAGTGACTGCGATTATGTACATATAATCACTGATAGATAAAAATATATTATTATATATTGTACTAATGATTACATGACAATGTTAAGTGCTTATATGCTAATGTTAGGTTCTATATAAATAACAGGTTCATTTGATAGAATGGTCTTGTGGAAATCTGTTATAAGCACAGTTGTTGTTCTCTCCCTGGAATGCAATGTGTGAAAATAATTAGTCCCCAGCAAGAGTCTGGGTCAAAGTCAGTGGTGGCCCGTCCATTAGGGGCGCACGTGCACCCCCCCCCCTCCCTGCATCCACACGTCTGCTCCCAGGGGGAGGGGGCCTTGTAACGCATATATGCGGCCAGGGCTTTTTTTTCTCAGAGAATAGGTGCAGGAACTCCCCCCGTCTGAGTCACCCCTTGTCTCTGCCCCCTACCCACCTCTGACCACCGTCCCTTCACTCCACCCCCTACCCACCTACCAGTACTGCCACTTTTAGAGAATACAGAACCAAGTATAATTTTGTGGTGCTAAATCGTTTGTATGGAACATGTTAATGATAAAAAGAAAAGCAGTAAAATAGATCCCCTGCAGCCAGCAACAATAGAATCCCAGCAATAGATCCCCACACAACAATAGACTCCCCCAGCAACAATAAAATATCACACCCAGTAACAAAATATCCACCCAAGCAACATTGGAACCCCCCCCAGCAGCAACAACAGATCTCCCAGCAGCCAGCCTCAATAGATCCTCCAGCGGCCAGTAAAAGTAGACCTCTTCCTCTACAGTAGATCCCTTCCAGCAACATAAGACCCCCCTCCCAGCAACAATAGATTCCCCATCAGCAACAATAGACCCTCACACAAAATCAGATTCCCAACAGTGACAATAGATCCCCCAGCAGCCAACATCAATAGACCCTCCAGCACACCCCACACCCCATGCTATTCCATACATTCAGTGCTGGAGGTGCCGGAACTGCGTTCCCCCCGCGTTAGCACTGAAAAAAAGCCCTGTATGCGGCCTTCTGCTAACAACTGATGCGGCTAATCAGCTTGGCGATTACTACAAGCAGAGGGAGGGGACGTCCCTGCCGCCTCTCCGCGGCTCGCCCGGCTCTACCGTCATACCGGGAGGCCCCAGCGATCAGCCAGCACATCCGCTGACTGGCTGGTAACCAAAACCAAGCTGGAAGCGACTTTTATCAGGTCTCAGATCTAGTAACCTGGAAGGGATGTCATGACATCACTTCCTGTTTACGGAAGCTTTAAAGGCGCCAAATGTTTAAAAAAATGACAGTATTCAATACAGCCAAACTTGGCGTTTTGAATGCTTTCAAGTACAAAGGAGGGATTTAGGGTCTTACAGACCCCAGATCCCTCCATAAAGAGTACCTGGCACTGATTATTACTGTCACAAGGGATGTTTACATTCCTTGTGACAGAAATTAAAGTGATACATTTTTTTTTTAAAGGAACAGTGTAAAAAAAAAAAAAAAAAAAATTAGAAAAAAAATAAAAGTGCCCCATCCCTTCGTGCTCAGAAGCGAACAGATACATAAGTTGCGTCCGCAAATGTAAACAGTAGTCAAACCACACATGTGATATATCACCGCGATCGTTAGAGCGAGAGCAATAATTCTAACACAAGACCTCCTCTTTAATGCCCCGTACACACGGTTGGATTTTCCGACGGAAAATGTCCGATCAGAGCGTGTTGTCGGAAATTCCGACCATGTGTGGGCATCATCGGACATTTTCCATCGGATTTTCCGACACACAAAGTTGGACAGCAGGAGATAAAATTTTCCGACAACAAAATCCGTTGTCGGAAATTCTGATTGTGTGTACACAAATCCGACGCACAAAGTGCCACGCATGCTCAGAATAAATAAAGAGATGAAAGCTATTGGCCACTGCCCCGTTTATAGTCCCGACGTACGTGTTTTACGTCACCGCGTTCAGAACGATCGGATTTTCCGACAACTTTATGCGACCGTGTGTAGACAAAACAAGTTTGAGCCAACATCCGTCGGAAAAAATCCTAGGATTTTGTTGTCGGAATGTCCGAACAAAGTCCGACCGTGTGTACGCCCTATAACTAAACTGGTAATCTGTAGAGATTTTTAGAACATAGCCTATGGAGATTTTTTTAAGTACCGTAGTTTGTCACCATTCCACAAGTGTGAGCAATTTTAAAGTGTGACATGTTAGGTATCTGTTTACTCGGCGTAACATTATCTTTCACATTATACAAAAAAATTGGGCTAACTTTAATGTTTTGTTTTTTTTTTTCAAAAAAGTTTATTTTTCTTCCAAAAAAATTGCATTTGAAAGACCGCTGTACAAATACCACGTGACATAAAATATTGCAATGATCAGCATTTTATTCTCTAGGGGCTCTGCTAAAAAAAAATTCTTCTATCTATATACAGATAGATAGATATAGTAGTATACCACTTGTACCAGCCAGCAGAACTCACCAGCAGTACCAGCCAGCAGTACCTTGCCTAGGGGACAGCCAGCAGCAGCCACCAGCCATACACGTCTGGGGAAAAGCAGTAGTCAGCGATATAGAGCGGCAGATGTAAATGGACTTGTGTTCCGCCTATCTCCAATCCGATCTGCTTAAAAACACTGAAGGGGATCTAGCGCCGCTCCTGATACACTGATGCTTAGGGATGTCGGGAACCCACGATCTGGGACAGCAGCCATCAGGGATACATGCCAGCAGTACCCACCAGCTGTACCCACCAGCAGTACCAGCCAGTAGTACCAGCCCCAGCAATACCCACCAGCAGTACCAGCCCCAGCAATACCCGCCAGCAGTACCAGCCAGCAGTATCTGCCCTGGAGAACAGTCAGCTGCAGCCGCCAGCCATACCCATCTGGGGAACAGCAGCAGCCAGCGATACCAGCTGGAATCTTGAGGAAGAAATGAAGATTGAGGCCAGTTGAGGTGTAGGTAAACCACAGCGTAACAGCATGAAAGCAGCCTTACGCCCCTTTCACACGATTGGTCCTTTCGGATCTGCCTGTCCGTTTTTTCATGCGGACCCAAGCGGTCTCTTCATTTACCTCTATAGAGCGGCAGATGTAAACGGATTTGTGTACGTTTACACCCACCTATCTCCAATCCAATCTGCCTAGAAAAACAGAAGTGGATCTGTCCCCTTCTGTCTGGGTGGATCGGATCAGAGGGCCCATAGAGAAGAGCGGGGCTGCATATGCAGTGCGGATATGGACCTGTCATCTGCCCGCTACGCTCATTGTGGACCACGACTGGTTTCCAAGTCTCTAAAGTGGCCCTCGCTCTTCAAAAGGTTGGGCCCCCCTGCTGTAAAGGCTTCTTCGTTTGCACTAAAATTCATTTTTTTTGTATTTTTTTTCTGAAAATACATATTACCAAAAGTATTGGGACGCCTGCCTTTACACACACACACATGAACTTTAATGGCATCCCAGCCTTAGTCCGTAGGGTTCAATATTGTGTATAGTGTGCAAATATCGTGCAACATACAAAATTTGCAACTATCACCTTCTGCTTTTCAGAAAATATACACTTTCTAATACTACTACTTTCTATGCACTTTTTAATTTATTGCAAAACAAAATGGAGATTTTACCATGTGTGAAACAAATAAGAAAATTGTCTCGGTAGACAATTCGTTAAAAAAATGGTTTGTGCATTTGTTTGTTCATTTCCATATATGTGTAAATTTTCCTATGCCAAAATTTCACAAAATAGCAGTGATTGACTGTCAGTGGCTCTGCCAAGGCACCGTGAGATTGTTGGCTGCCAGTTTTTTATTATTTGCTTTTAGTGAAAAACAGAAAAAGCTAAAAAACGCTGGAATGCTGAAAACACAAATGGATGCCGATGCCATAGGTGTTGAAATCAGACATCCCAAGTCTCCCGTGAGGTACAGGAGTCTCCCGCATTTCTGTGGCGGCTCCCGCACACCCACAAGCCCCGCCCGGTCTCCTCCGGCCCCCCTTGTTCTCCTCCGGCCCCCATGTTCTCCTCCGGCCCCCATGTTCTCCTCCTGCCCCCCTGTTCTCCTCCAGCCCCCCTGTTCTCCTCCAGCCCCCCTGTTCTCCTCCTGCCCCCCTGTTCTCCTCCAGCCCCATGTTCTCCAGCCCCCCTGTTCTCCTCCAGCCCCCTTGTTCTCCTCCAGCTCCCCTGTTCTCCTCCAGCCCCCTTGTTCTCCTCCTGCCCCCCTGTTCTCCTCCAGCCCCCCTGTTCTCCTCCAGCCCATGTTCTCCTCCTGCCCCCCTGTTCTCCTCCTGCCCCCCTGTTCTCCTCCAGCCCCATGTTCTCCTCCAGCCCCCATGTTCTCCTCCTGCCCCCATGTTCTCCTCCTGCCACTCTGTTCTCCTCCAGCCCCCATGTTCTCCTCTGGCCCCCCTGTTCTCCTCCGACCCCCATGTTCTCCTCCGGCCCCTGTCTTCTCCTCTGCCGCGCCTGTCCTCCTACTCTGCCCCCCCTCATCCCCCTCAGCCGGCTCCCCTCCTCTCCTCTCCCACCGGCTGCGGGGGGAACTGTCAGGAATTGGACTCAGTGAGCGAGATCGCTCCTGTGTTCTGTGATAACTGTGTTTACTCTACTGAGTTTATGAATGGACAGGAGCCTCTGTCTCCTCCTCATTCATCTTCAGTGCTGAGAAAGGGACTGGGGAATCTGTGTCCTCAGTCCTTTTCTCTGTCTCAAAGGGGAGATGTCAGGGGTCTGTTTAGACCCCTGACATCTCACCAAAGCCCCCAAAAAATATAAAGAAAATGATTGTAAAAGAATTCTAAAAAAATGAAAAAGTGTAAAAAAAAATAAAATAAAAAACTACTGACACCACTCTCCCCTGCCCTACAACATTGTCCACTGCCCCAACCCCCTCGCCCCAAAAAGCATTGTGAAAAAAAATGAAAAACAAATTAAATTGTAAAAAAAAAATAAATAAAAAAAATAAAAAAAACTGCTGACACCGTCCACTGCCAAACAACCCCATGACATGCGGGGGGGGGGGGCGGAGGGGGGTTGCGGGCGCAAGTCACTGCCTCCCTGAAATGAGTTTACCACCTCCCTGAAAATGAGGGGGGGGGGGCTGGGAGGGGCGACTGCATACGGAGGGTTTTTACCTTCATGCATAGAATGCCTTCAACCTTTAGAACTACTTTAAAGGTCTCTTAGAAACATGTATCGGCCAAGAGCATCAAAAAGAGCCAACGCGCTTCAGGTAAAAGCCTCCCCCTTCTTCAGGGCTCTACTAGTAGATGTCACTAGAGTCGCGATGGAATGAACCAGAGGACCTGTGTTAAAGTGTCTCCTAACAGCACTAGAATGGCCAGCTGAGCTTGGTGGGTGGATGTTGGTCTGGAGGAGTGGGCTATCCTAGGCAGGCTGTGCTTCCCTAGGTAATGCCCACATGGTGAACTGAAATCCAATGAATGAATTAGGCGGGGCAGTCAGGCTGGGCAGGAAAGGGCTAAATAATGCAGGATTTTCTCCAGCCAAGAAATGATAAGAAGCTCACAGTGTGCAGTGAAATCAGAATAAGCCGTTTCAGTCCAGGAGAGGAGCCGGTACAACTAGGCAAGGCTGAAGGGAAGACTGGAGGTCATCTTTTAAACCCATCTAATGTGTGCAGCAGTGGCGGCTGGTGGTTTTTATTTTTTTTTTGGGGGGGGGGGGGGTTCAAACGATACCCCCCCGCTCACTCTCTGCAGGTCGTCCCTCCGGCATTTACCCCATCTAGGCGGCGGGCATTGGGTAGCGGTGGGCAGCGGCGGGCATCCAGCATCAGGCAGTGGTGGGCATCGGGCTCCCGTGTCTTCTCCTCCTCCTCGTTTCCACCATGCGTTTCCTCCACTCCTCCTAGGCATCCAATAGGATCGCCTGTCCTTTCAGCCAATTGGGTGACGGGTCTCAGACCTGCTTCCTGATTGGCCGGGAGGAGGATCATTGTTACAATAGGGAATATTCATTCACTATTGCAACCAACCTGGGTGGGCTTCGAACACAATGCTCTGCGTCCACCTAAAAGAGCGTCTGGTTCTAAGCAGGTGCTTAAAAAAACACCCCCGCCGCTGTAATTCATGCGCCCGGCGTCCTGCAAGGGGCCGGACGCATGGATAGGAGGGCAGCGGCATGGATAGGGGAGTGCGGCGCCCTTGCGCCCTTCATGGACGGGCCGCCCCCCGGTGTGCAGAAGTTATTTTGCTCTCATCCTTGTAAGATGTTCAGATCTTTTCATCATAAAATATCCACCAAGAAATATCTTCGTTCGCTGCACACCCTTCCGACTCTTCCCACCTTTGTCTCTTTCCTGCCCCGCGTCCCCATCCCCCCCCCCCCCCCCACTGCAGAATTAAAATTCATCGTATGCGATCGTTGTTTGTGAAATTACCAAAGTAATGAAAGGAAATGCCTGAGGAATTCTCCGAGCGTGAGAGTAATCACATTTTTTGCATGGCTTAGATTTTTTTGGTTCCACCTGCCAAACTTCTCAAATAAAAATATAAATAAAACAAAACAAAAAAAAAAAAGCGCCCAAGAAATGTCGAGCGCGCCCTTTGCGCCTCCCCGTGGACGGTGCCTGGTAACTTGTCGGTAGCTCTGTGTCGGGACGAGGGTTGAGCGAGGAGTTTCGGGCGTGTCATCGCTCTCATCTCCCAATGTCTGCATTAATTAGTGATTTTCAGGCCTGGGGAATTCCACATAATTAGGAAAGTGTTACTGGGGATGTGTCTTAATTGTTTACCCCGCACTTGGTGTTCTCGTCTGATGATTGGCACACAGCCCACCGTAGGGACACCATCACTCCAGAAGGGCTGTGCCCCGCAGCACATCCATCTCCATTTTTATCAGATCGTTATTACGGGGAGATGACAGATACATGATTTGCACCTTAATTGTTGCCATAGAAGTCCATCAAAACAGGAAAAAATATACCAAAAAGGTGCATCTCAGATTGTCGGGCCTTGGAGCGATATGGCGAGGTTTACTCGCTGCACCGGATGCGCAACATTTTTACAAGGCGCAGTGCCAAGATCATCGCACTGACATTTCCCTCACTAAAATGTTGGGATGTTAACATTACAGGAGTACTAAAGTCAAGTCAATAATCACTCAAAATGCTGCATTCATATTGCTGAAATATTATTATTCCTTCGAAAATGTGTGCATATCATCAGTCTATCCCTGTAGCTGCGGCTGCTGTTGTTTAGTATTTCCTAATAACTGCCAGCAAGGTAGGTGATAGATCAGCTTCCTGCTGATTGCAAATGTGAAAGAACCCATCCTGGGCACCCTTTAGATGTGCATGTTCCAGGGAGGGAGTTGACTGCTGGCTGCTATCAGTGGCGGCTGGTGCTCAAAATATTTGGGGGGGGGGGGCGAAAACAAACTGAAAAAAAAAAACATCAATTGCAGCCACTGTGCCCATCAAGCGCAGCCACTGTGCCCATCAAACGTTGCCACTGTACCCATTTATTTCAGTTACTTATATAGCGCCGTCAATTTACGCAGCGCTTTACATATACATTGTACATTCACATCAGAATTTATATATATACACACACACACACACACACACTATACTACCAAAAGTATTGGGACGTCTGCCTTTACACGCACATGAACTTTATTGGCATCCCAGTCTTAGTCCATAGGGTTCAATATTGAGTTGGCCCACCCTTTGCTGCTATAACAGCTTCAACTCTTCTGGGAAGGCCGTCCACAAGGTTTAGGAGTGTGTCTATGGGAATGTTTGACCATTCTTCCAAAAGCGCATTTGTGAGGTCAGGCACTGATGTTGGATGAGAAGGCCTGGCTCACAGTCTCCGCTCTAATTCATCCCAAAGGTTTTCTATAGGGTTGAGGTCAGGACTCTGTGCAGGCCAGTCAAGTTCCTCCACCCCAAACTCGCTCATCCATGTCTTTATGGGCCTTGTAGTCACTTGTCAGGATAGAAGGAAATATGGATGGGGCAAAATACCGTCAGACTCTTGAAGAAAATCTGCTGCCCTCTGCCAGAAAGTTGTCAATGGGAAGAAGGTTTACCTTCCAACATGACAATGACCCAAAGCACACAGCAACAATGAGCACACAGTGGTTGGAGGAGAAAAAGGTGAATGTCCTTGCATGGCCCGGTCAGAGCTCAGACTTAAACCCCATTGAAAATCTGGAATGACTTGAAAACTTCATTCCACAAACTGTCACCATCAAATTTAACTGAACTTGAGCAGTTCTCTAAAAAAGAGCGGGCAAATATTGCAAAGTCTAGATGTGCAAAGTTAGTGGAGACAAATCCCAACAGACTAAAGGCTGTCATTAAAACAAAAGGCAGTTCAACAAAATACTGACACAAGGGGGTGATCCTTTTTCCAACTCAGTGATTCTGTTTTTGAATTTTTATTATTTTTGACATGTTGGTGTTATATCTTTCACTGATGTTGTAAGTTGCACTGAGTAAATACAGCTGGATAAAACAAAAACTGTGTCTGTCGTCATTTCAGGCTGCAAAGCAACAAAATGTCATTGTATTAAAAGGGGGTGATTGCTTTAAACTCAGTCGTGACACGTGAGACTAGATTGCGGGTTTGAAGCACAAAAAAAAAAGATTTTGCTTTTTATGTTCATGCCGCCTTTGCCTCAGCATTGGGAAATCAGCAGCTTTGTTTCCTCTATTCAAATGTACGGCACAAGCAATGTGAAGACGGCAGCGCCATCCTGGGAACAGCCAAGAAATATTCACCATGGGGCCAAAATGATCGAGACACCAACAGGCTGCACGTGACTCTAATTGGTGAACTGCTGCATGTCTCAGCACTCTTTTCTTGAGTCACACCCGGTATAGCAATCTATGATGTAAGTTCAGGATCTGCTCTGCCCTAAATGCCAACAATTTCACACTGACAGTTATAAAAATAGACATAATTGTTAATGCTGATCTTGAAAAACTTGATTCCACTTTTAGACATGATGCTACCGTGATGCCAGTTCGTTGCTCCCTGTGTATATAACTATAATAAGCATGTAATCAAGTGGTAGGGCCTCCTACCCATAGGGCAAAGGTTGATGGTCTCCTTCCAGGGGACCTTGGGGTACAACTTTGTTTCAGAGTTTTGGAGGTGAGCTCTTACCCCCAAGACAGGCACTCAGAGCTGCCTCTTCTTGGTTCTCCCAGTTAACAACCCCAGGGGCAATGGGTCCCAAGACACCTGGATAGAGCCCTTGGGTGAATAATATAAACTCATCACTGATGGACAATATAGCTAATAGAACTTGAGGTTTAAACCTTATGGTTAGCTGACCTTTATGATGTTGGAGTTGGTTTGGTGAAATGAAGGTGGAGAGGGACTTCATAAGGGTCATCAGATGATGCCAAGTTTGGACTGAACCAAAACTCATTACTAATGAACAGTAGAGGTAATAGGACTTGATAAGTCAATCCCTAGGGTAAGTCAGCACTTTTGATGTTGAAGTTGGTGTGGTGAAACGTAGGTGGAGAGGGACTTCATCTGGGTCATTAGGCGATCCCAAGTTTGGACTGAAACCAAACTTATCACTAATGGACAGTAGAGCTAATAGGACTTGAGGTTTAAACCTTATGGTTATCTGATATTTTTGATGTTGGAGTTGGTTTGGTGGAATGAAGGTGGAGAGGGACTTCATAAGGGTCATCAGATGATGCCAAGTTTGGACTGAACCAAAACTCATTACTAATGAACAGTAGAGGTAATAGGACTCGATAAGTCAATCCCTAGGGTAAGTCAGCACTTTGGATGTTGAAGTTGGTGTGGTGAAATGTAGGTGGAGAGGGACTTCATCTGGGTCATTAGGTGATCCCAAGTTTGGACTGAAACCAAACTCATCAATAATGGACAGTAGAGCTAATAGGACTTGAGGTTTAAACCTTATGGTTAGCTGACATTTTTGATGTTGGAATTGGTTTGGTGGAATGAAGGTGGAGAGGGACTTCATAAGGGTCATCAGATGATGCCAAGTTTGGACTGAACCAAAACTCATTACTAATGAACAGTAGAGGTAATAGGACTCGATAAGTCCATCCCTAGGGTAAGTCAGCACTTTGGATGTTGAAGTTGGTGTGGTGAAATGTAGGTGGAGAGGGACTTCATCTGGGTCATTAGGTGATCCCAAGTTTGGGCTGAAACCAAACTCATCACTAATGGACAGTAGAGCTAATAGGACTTGATATTTCAATGCCAAAGGTAAATCGACACTCTTGATATTTGGATTGGTGTGATGAAAATAAAGCGGGGAGGTACTTATTAGGTCATTAGGTGGGCACCATCCTTCATTGATATTTCAGTGATAAGCCTACCAAGTCTCCAGAAGGCTCAACTGTGATACCTGGCATCGCAGGCACACACCCCTTAGTTCCATAACCTCCTATATCATCTTGTAGCCCAGATGTTGTCTTTCCTTTAAAGAAAAAGAACAGCCAAAGCTCGTTTGGCTGTACCTCCCCTGTGGATCATAGGAGTGCAGATTGTTCTGCACTCCTGTGACCCATTTGCAGAAGACAGCGGGCTGAAGCCAGTTGTCAGCTGAGGTCACAGAGCCAGTCTAGGCAAGCCGCTGAGAGCCTGAACCGGCTGTTCCCACCCCCTCCACAGCCCAGCACTCCATTGAGCGAGGGGGCACTGAGGAGAGAGTCGTGACTGACAGTCACCGGCTCTCTGCTCAGGGAGCTCTGAGAAGCGAGCGATCGGCAGTGTTAGATTAGCATCGGTAAATATGATTAAAAACAAAAAAAAAACCTCATACATCACTTTTAATTCAAATCCAGTTGCTCCTTTTTTTTCTGCTGTATTCGAGAAAGAACGGATTTTGTTGTCGGAAAATTTGAGAACCAGCTCTCAAATTTTGTGTGTCGGAAATTCAGACGGAAAATGTCCGATGGAGCCTACTACATGGTTGGAGTTGCCGACAACAAGCTCCCAATCGAACATTTTCCGTCGGAAAATCCGACCGTGTGTACGGGGCATAAGATTAATGCCCCTTACACACGATCAGAAATTCCGCCAGCCAATTGATATGATGATAGGCATTGATAACGTTTAAGCGATGTGTGGTAGGGGGGTGGGATGAGGTTTGGTTAGCGGGAGGATGAAGGGATATAGTATGTAATAATGTCTTTTGCAATTTGCAATATTATATGACAACTTATAATGCTGTATGTTTTTATCTTTTGCAATATGAAGAACAATATGAAGAATGAGCTAAAAAAAAAAAAAAAAAAAAAAAAAAATTCCGCCAGTAAAAATCCGATGAGAGCTTGGGACCGTGTGTACGCTCCATTGGACTTTTGCTGGCAGAATTCCAGCCAGCAAAAGATCGATAGCAGGTTCTCTGTTTTTCGGTCGGAAAAAGTTCCTATTCGAAAAATTTTTCTGACGGAATTTCTGATCGTGTGTACGAGGCATAAGGGGACACGGGGCCACACATGAGCTGCGCAGGGGTTTTTTCACTGTTAGGGCAATAAGGATGTGGAACTCTCTTCCACAATTGGTGGTGTCAGCGTGGAGTATTGATATTTTTAATAGACTCTTGAATGTGCATCTTAGTGAACACAACATACAGGGATTCGGGAAATGATTATTGACACTGACAGACGTACACCTACAAAGGTTGAACTGGAAGGACTATTGACTTTATTCAACCTTACCTACTATGTAACTATGTTCCTCTTATGGAATTTTTCTTCCAATTTTCTTATAATGCGTATCCAGCTTTAGTCCCAGTGTTATAATAACAAACAATAAGTCACTGGCCTTTTTTTCAAGATGTGTGGCCCTTTGAGCAGGGGCGTTGCTAGGGCTCCAAAAGATCTTGGGCTAGAGCCCATAGCAGCGTAGTATAGGAAGTCATACGCTTGGGTGGGCATACACATGTATATAATATACGTGTGTGTGTGTATATATCCCCAGAATGCCCCCCCCTTACATCAGGGTCCCCAGAGAGCCCCCCTTACATTAGGGTCCCCAGAGAGCCTCCCCCTTAAATCAGGGTCCCCAGAGAGCCTCCCCTCCCCTTGGGGACCCCTGCAGAGACTCGGGGCTATGGGCCCCAGATTCGGGGCTATAGCCCCAAAAGCCACCCCCTAGCGACGCCACTGCCTTTGAGCAGGGCCCCAGTAAACCTTGTTGGCACGATTAGGGGCGTTGATCCAAACACTCCTGCCATTGCCGACTGTAATAACTTGCATGTCCTGCCTAGAGAACTCAAGCTAAACAAAATGTACGCCATGACACTACAAACACTTTGCCTTATTCTTGCAAGAAACAACTTTTTAATTAAAGACATTCCATTTCAGACTTTTCTTCTTTCAGTGCTATTTTCGCTCACTGGCTGTAATTAGAATTCAACGCCGGTTTTATTCCACCTGTAAATTCTGCAATACGCGCACGGCGAGATTTGGCTGTAAAAATATAGAATAAACATACATGGCGGAAGTAATGACTTCCAGGTGGGATCCGTGGCTGCAGGGCAAATCGTATCATCTGACATGACGTTGTCTTGCAGGAAAATGTGTCTCGAACACCAATCTGTCTCCCCCATAAAGAGCCGCCAGGCCCACCTGACAGGTTTATCTCTGTGTGATAGTCTTCTTCAGACACCATCAAGAAGAAAATTTTACACCTTCAAGAAATGATAAAGGAATTCAGATTGCAGTTCTGTGTTTGCGATATTGTTCTGAGAATTAGGACGAGAGAGCAGGTACGGTTCTTACTGATCTCGCTGCCTGATTGCCGTCAGTTTCCTGGTGGAGGACAAAATGAGAACGTGGAAAGTCTTCACAGGTAAAAGAAGGAAGAGATAAATGGGAAGAATTACAGGGAAATGTGAAGGATCGCAAAACTTGCGAGATACCTTTTAAATTGGACAAAGTTCCTTTTTGTTGATAGACCCATGTCAACATCAAGTTAAAGGTCATGATGAGTGGAGTCCACCCATTTTTCCATCCAGCTAGGGAGGCTTTGGCAGGCTAAACCTGAAGCTTCAGATGGAAACCAAGACATTTGTTGTTGGTGCAGAGAATTTCTGAAGGGCCCAGTGCCTTCTGGTTGGAGCAGTACTGCCTTGTCTGGCCAGGGGTCAGGAGGACAGAGAGCCTGCGATGGAAGTGGCACCCCAGGGGTTCTCCTAGTATCACTATGAGTTTGAGATAGGGTTGCCACCTTTTCTTCAAGCCAAACCTCAACACTTAAGCTTGTAACCTTGTAAGAAAGGACACTAGACCACAATACCACTTGGTTCGTCTGCACAATGCCTTATGGGCTAGGCCACTTGGGAACGACCAGGGCAATTTTTGCTACCAGTCTGCAAGGCCTAGCCACTGCACCCGCGCTGACACCTTTTTTAATATTACACTTTGCACTCAGGGCCGGTCCTAGACTATTTTGCGCCCTAGGCAAGACCAGTTACTTGCAGCCCCCCCCCCCCAAATAAAAATGAAGTAAAGGCTCCAAATGCATGGACGGCTTCATCTCCAGCTAACATCATCCAATCCTACAGCGGCATGAGGAATGGCGCAGTGTGTGGGGAACAGAGCAACCATCAGAAATTTTGGCGCCACTTACACAGCCTTATGCCTGCGCCATTTTCACCCCTTTCATTAGGATCCCCAAAGTCCTCCCCTTACATCAGGGTCCCAAGATTCCCTACTCCTTAAATTAGGGTCGTCAAAGTTCCCCCCCTACATCAGAGTGCCCAGAGTTCACCCTTACAACAGAGACCCCACTTTCATTAGGATCTCCAAAGCTTTCCCTTACGTTAGAATCTCAAAGCCCCCCCTTACGTCAGGGTCCCCATAGCTCCCCCTTACATCAGGGCCCCCACAGTCCCCCTGCTGCGCTCTAGGCAGCAGTGCACCCTAGGCAGCTACCTAGTTTGCCTAGTAGTAGCAGCACCGGCCCTGTTTGCACTTATATGTGCGTTTCTTCACTGAAAGATTTTAAAGCGGTTGTAAAGGCTAAAGATTTTTACCTTCATGTATTTTATGCATAAAGGTAAAAAACCTTCTGTGTGCTGCTCCCCCCACATACTTACTTGAGTCCCATCACAATCCAGCAATGTGCACCTCAGCCGTCCTGGGCCTCTCTCTTCTCATTGGCTGAGACACAGCAACAGGAGTCATTGACTCCCTCTGCTGTCAATCACAACCAGCGATCCAATGAGGAGAAAACAGGTGTGGAGCTGAGCCGTGGCTCTACAGTATGTGTCTTATAGACACATAGACCAGGGCTCAGGAGCGAGCACGCACCAGTGTCCCCAGAGCAAGCAGCTTGCTATCGGGGCACTGTTCCAAGGGGGAGGGGCCAGGAGCTCCGGACAGGAGACCCGAGAAGAACAGGATCAGAGCTGCTCTGTACAAAACCATTACACAGCGCAGGTAAGTATAACATGTTTGTTATTTAAAATAAAAAAACTTTTATTTTTACTTTAACCCCTTGACCTCCAGAAGAATTACATCCCTTCTTGACCAGGCCATTTTTTTGCGACACGGCACTGTGTTACCTTAACTGACAATTGTGCAGTCATGCAACACTGTACCCAAGTAAAATTTATGTCCCCCCCCCCCCCCCCCACAAATAGAGCTTTCTTTTTGGTGGTATTTGGTCACCTTTGCAGTTTTTTTTTTTGCGCTATAAACAAGAAAAAGCCGCCAATTTTGAAAAAAAAAAAACAATTTTTTCTCTTTCTACTATAAAAAATGTACAATAAAAAAAAATATATCTTCATCAATTTGGGCCAATATGTATTCTGCTACATATTTTTGGTAAAAAAATTCCAATAAGTGTATATTGATTGGTTTGTGCAAAAGTTATAACGTCTTCAAACTACGGGATATACAGTTGTGCTCATAAGTTTACATACCCTGGCAGAATTTATGATTTCTTGGCCATTTTTCAGAGAATATGAATGATAACACAATAACTTTTCTTTCACTCATGGTTAGTGTTTGGCTGAAGCCATTTATTATCAATCAACTGTGTTTACTCTTTTTAAATCATAAAGACAACAGAAACTATCCAAATGACCCCGATGAAAAGTTTACATACCCCAGTTCTTAACCACTTCAATACCGGCCACTTTCTCCCCTTCCTGCCCAGGACAATTTTCAGCTTCCAGCGCTGTTGCACATTCATGCAACACTGTACCCAAACTACATTTTTACAATTTCCACAAATAGAGCTTTCTTTTGGTGGTATTTCATCACCTTTGGGGTTTTTATTTTTTGCTAAACAAACTAAAAACGACCGAAATTTTTGAAAATAAAAAAGTTTTTCTTCGTTTCTGTTATAAAATTTTGTTTTCTCCTTCACTGACGGGCACAGATGAGTTGGCACTGATGGGCACTGATGAGTTGGCACTGATAAGGTGGCACTGATGGGCACTGATGAGGAGGCATTGATATGTAGAATTGATGGGCACTGATAGGTGGCACTGATATGCACCTATAGGTGGCACTGATATGCAGGACTGATGGGCACTGATAGGTGTCACTGATGGGCACTGACAGGCGGCATTGATGGGCACTGATAGGCAGTGACCGGCAGCACTGATGGGCACTGACCAGCGGCACTGATGGGCACTGATAGGCGGCACTGATTGGCACTGACAGCTGGCATTGATGTACACTAATAGATGGCACTGATGGGCAGTAATGATTGGGCAGGTAATGACAAATGTTAATGCTGGGCACTGATTGGCACTGTGATGGACACTGTCACTATGGTGGGCACTCATTTGCACTGTGGTGGGCACTGATTGGCACTTTATTAGGCACTGACGGGAGTTAATGATGGGCCACTGACTGCCAGCTGCAGGCCACTGATTGGCAGCTGATGGGTACATTTGATGGGGGCTGTGCTGATAATCAGCACAGACCCCCCCCCCCCCTCTGACAGGGAGAGCGGCCGATCGGCTCTCCCTGTCAGCGCGAACATGGAAATGCCATTTACTGGCACTTCCTGGTTCACGCGATGATCAGTTGTGATTGGTCACAGCTGATCACATGGTAAGGAGCCTCCGTCAGAAGCTCCTTACCATGATCGGAATTGCCGCAATCGTGATTGCCGCGCTGCGCTCCCCCACCGGTGCGCGCCGGCATGTTATCCTGCTGGACGTCATATGATGCCCAGTCAGGATAACGGAACCACCGCAAAGCCATCATTCTGCTATAGGCCGGGCGGGAAGTGGTTAATATTGTGTATTGTCCCCTTTAACATCAATGACAGCTTGAAGCCTTTTGTGGTATTTGTGGATGAGGCTCTTTATCTTCTCAGATGGTAAAGCTGCCCATTCCTCTAAAAAAAAGCCTCCAGTTCCTGTAAATTCTTGGGCTGTCTTGCATGAACTGCACATTTAAGATCCCCCCAGAGTGGCTCAATGATATTGAGGTCAGGAGACTGAGATGGCCACTCCAGAACCTTCACTTTATTCTGCTGTAGCCAATGACAGGTGGACTTGGCCTTGTGTTTTGGATCATTGTCATGTTGGAATGTCCAAGTACGTCCCATGCGCAGCTTCCTGACTGATGAACGCAAATGTTCCTCCAGTATTTTTTGATAACATACTGCATTCATCTTGCCAACAATTTTTACCAAATTTCCTGTGCCTTTGTGAATGAATGAATGACTTGTATAGCGCTACAAATGCGAACTGAATCGCCTGAAGGCGCTTGGTCCGTCCTGTGTAGTCTAGCTTGTTAGAAGAGGTAGGTCTTGAGTTTTTTTCCTGAAGGCCTGATGGTTTTCTTCCATGTTGGTCGGTAGAGTGTTCCATAGCCGTAGTCCTTGGACTGCGAATCTTCGTTCTCCCTTCGATTTGTAACGGGATTTGGGAATGTGGAGGAGGTTTTGGTTGGTTGATTGAAGACTGCGATTAGGTGTGTAGCGTTTTATTTTCTCGCATAGGAATTGAGGAGCGTTTCCTTGTAGGCATTTGTGGGTGAGGCAGAGGGTCTTGAATGTGAACTGATCCTTTACGGTTAGCCAATGTAGACTCCTCAGAGATGGGGAAATGGATTCCCAGGGGGTTTTTTTCCTGTGATCAGTCTTGCTGGTGTTTTGGATGAGTTGTAGGCGTGCAATCTGGAATTTAGGTAGTCAGGTGTAGAGGGAGTTTGCGTAGTCGAGTCGGGAGTTAATGACAGTTCCAACTACTGCTGCTTTGTCCTCTTTTGGAATGAAGGGGATGAGTCTGCATAGCAGGCGAAGAATATGGTGAGCTCCCCTGACTACTGATCCAATTTGTGCATCCATTGACATTTCTGAGTCAAAAATGACTCAGAGACTTTTGGCTTTGGTGCTTGGGGCGATGGTCTGTCCAAAGACTGGGCGGTGTCCAAGGGTTCTTTGTAGCTCACACATCCGCCGGGGAACCCCAGAAGACAAGGTTCGGGGCCACTTTGTGCAAAACGAGGTGCACAGTAGAGGTAGGTATGATATGTTTGTTATTTAAAAAAAAATAAAATAATAAAGAACCCTTACAATCACTTTAAGTAGGTAAGTTCCTTCCTCCCCTGCCTTAGGGTGTCGCTCTTGGGGAGAGCTCCTCACCAATACTCGTTGGATGACTTTGACTGATCATGAGGAGA
This sequence comes from Lithobates clamitans, assembly GCA_037952925.1. Taxonomy (NCBI): domain Eukaryota; kingdom Metazoa; phylum Chordata; class Amphibia; order Anura; family Ranidae; genus Lithobates; species Lithobates clamitans. Next base: position 366,207 of record JBBGZY010002682.1, read on the forward strand.
GGGGTCCACCGGGCCTTTTGGCGAAGTGGACCTTAGTGTGCTTTGACCCCTCAGGGGTTTTTCATCCTGGGGGGGGGGGGTCTGGGAGGGGTCCTTCCTCGTTGGGAGGGCACCATGTGACGCGCCCTAAGTGCACATTTTTTGGCACACTTTGGTGTTTTGTTTTTGCCGCACCGCACTTCGGGCTCTAAAAAAAAAAAATGAAATGCTTATGTAACACACTGGAACGATATTAGACCTTCCCTATAAGGTAACCGGTTCCTGGAACCATCATTTCATATTTTATTTAACTGTTGGGGGCAGCAGTCTGCAGAACACAGAAGTAGATTCAAAATGTATACACATTTGGCGATCACAGTATGATTTTGCTATCGACTCACCAGCTAAGCGCTGAACAGCAGACGCTGCCTCTCCCCGCGTTAGCAGCAATCTCCGCCATTCATACACCGCGGGCCGCGCCGGCTAGATTCGTGTTCATAAGAAATACATAAGTTGCACTTAGGAAAAAGACATTTGCACAATAATTTGAATTGTCTCTGATTACCAGGAGAGCGGAAGGTGGGCCGCCATCTATTGTTCCCGCGCCGCTTAATTTGATGCCGTTGTCAAAATGGCAAGGAAAGCGCTGGGATTTCTTTTATGCCATATGAAATGGGTGGCTGCACCGCAAATTGGGGGGCATTGTTGCGAACGCCAAGTCCGCTAATAGAACCCTAAATACCATGACAGCAACAAAAACGGTTAATTGCACAGAGAGAATAAAAATGTCTGATCCTCGGGAAGGACGGACAATGGGAAGTGCGGACGTGTTGGCTCTATATTTCGTCTCCGATAATTAGGGTTGTGGTGCGTTGTGTCATTATGATACGCTCGCCGCGACGCAAAACATAACCTGCAATAGAACAGGATCTCTGCATGTGTGTCGGAGTCTGAACAAAACAACTTGATGAATAGTTACTTCTGTTTGTACAAGTTCCAGAGGAATGCCAACACTGAATCTCATTACCGGTAATTAAAGTGAATCTTAAAGCCGAATTCTAGGCTGATATCATAGACACTAATTACTGTGCCCATTAAAAATCATTAAATGATGATTTAAATACAACTAATGGCAGCAAATAGATCTTTACTAACATCAACCTCCTGTCCCCGAAATAAGAGAGGGAGGGGGGCAACAGTAGCAGCCAGTCATTCTGACAGGAGAAGAGAGCAAAGTGAGCACAGTGACGACTGCTCAGCGTGTTGTTATCCATCCAATAAGCAGGATGAGGGTCTGTTTTAGACCAGATTGTGCTACTGCTGCTACAGTGGAGGTCAGAGATCTAGTAGAGATCTTATTTATCAATCTAATATGTATCTCGGCGTAACATTTTTCACAATATATAAAAAAATTGGGCTAACTTTACCGTTGTCTTATTTTTTCATTAAAAGAAGTGAATTTTTTCCAAAAAAGTTGCGCTTGTTAGACCGCTGCGCAAATACGGTGTGACATAAAGTATTGCAATAACCGACATTTTATTCTCTAGGGTGTCTGAAAAAAATATATAATGTTTGGGGGTTATAAGTAATTTTCTAGCAAAAAAAAAGGCGTACCTACAGGGGTCACAGGGGTCGCAATTGAGACCCGGTCCCATGCTGCAGGGGGCCCCCCCTGTACACCTGGATAGGAGGAGCGGTGGGGCAGGCGGCTGAATATATAGGAACCAATCTCTCCATTTTCCTCCTGCAGCCACTGAAAGCCTGCAGGAGGGAAAGGAGGAGAAGTGGGCATTCAGGAGGAAAATAGAGAGATTGGTTCCACCTTTGAGACGGAGAAAAGAAAATTGAGGACACAATCTCCTTCTCTGCAGCTTCAGCTGTGCTGAATGAATGGACAGGAATAGCTCTGTAGAGAACTCCCTGTTCATTCACAAACAGAAGCATAGCAAACACAGTTTACTATGTTTCAGTTATGAATGGACAGACTCCAAAGTCCAGACCTAAATCCAATTGAGAATCTGTGGCAAGACTTGAAAATTGCTGTTCGCAGACGCTCTCCATCCAATCTGACAGAACTTGAGATATTTTACAAAGAAGAATGGGCAAAAATGACCCTCTATAGATGTGCAAAGCTGGTATAGACATCCCCAAAAAGACTTGCAGCTGTAATTGCAGTGAAAGGCGGTTCTACAAAGTATTGACTCAGGGGGGCGCCATACAAATGTACCCCACACATATTTATTTGTAAAAAAAAAAATTTAAAAACATTTATCATTTTCCTTCCACTTCACAATTATGTGCCACTTCGTGTTGGTCTATCACATAAAATCCCAATAAAATACATTTACGTTTTTGGTTGTAACATGATAAAATGTGGAACATTTCAAGGGGTGTGAATACTTTTTCTAGGCATTGTATATGATGCTTAGCTGCTGCCAAATCGGCTGAAGGTCCACCGTTCCAACAAAAAGCCCAAACAAGCAAAGTTCTGTTTGAACCAGGAGCTCATCCCTAATTGTGACCTCTACAGGACCCCCCCCCCCCCCCCCCACAGCCAGACACATAGGAAACTTACAGCGTACTTGACCTATGGTCAGGTTGCACAATAATCACACCGTCACAGACAATTTCTTAGAATCTGGTAAACAAAATTCCATTAGACCGGTGACACCGCGGTGCTCCACCCACAAATCTTGTGTTACAGAAGAATAATCTGCTTATTAAGTGACAGTTGCTCACATTCTCTTCATATTACTGGTCCCATCCTCCCCATCTTGGGAATTATTTATCAGCCCCGTGTGATGTTGTTTGCATGTCTAAGAGGTTATGAATCACAAGCATTTCCCAAAAATTAAGGTCAGAGGAGATGGAGGAACTGGTTCTGCCTGACACTGCTTACATTCCGATGTTATTTATCTGTTTGTATGTCTGATGTCTGTTATTATTTGTTACTTTGTATTAGAGCTGCACGATTCTGGCCAAAATGAGAATCACAAATTTTTTTGCTTAGAATAAAGATCACCGTTCTCTCACGATTCTCGCGGTGTAACATCAATCATCTTTCACATTATACAAATAAAATGGGCTAACTTTTCTTTAGGTTTTAGTTCACAATGTAAACAGGAAGAGCCGTTGATCGGCTTTTCCTCACTCGCGTCTGACAGACGCCAGTAGAGGAGAGCCGATTGGCTGCTCTCCTGACGGGGGGGGTCTGTGCTGATTGTTTATCAGAGCCCCCCTCGGATGCCCGCCCATGACCACCAGGATGCCGCCAGGACCACCAGGGATGGCCAACACACTGGACCACCAGGTATGCCACCCTAGATCACCAGGGAAATGCCAATTAGTGCCCAGGCAGCTGCCAGTCAGTGCCATTGAAAAATGCCTGCCAGTGCTAGTGATGCCTATCAGTGAAATCCAGTGCCAGTACCAGTGCCAGCCATCAATGCCCATCAGTGCTGCCTTTCATTGCCCATCAGTGCCACCTATCAGTGCCCAGCAGTGCCATCTATCAGTGCCACCCATAAGTACCCATCAGTGCAGCCTTTCAGTGCCCATCAATGTCGCCTATCTGCCTATCAGTGCCCATCGTCAGTGGCCATCAGTGCCACCTCATTGGTGTCATCTCATTGGTGCCACCTCATCGGTGCTGCCTTATCAGTGCCCATCAGTGCAGCTTATCAGTGCCCATCAGTGAAGGAGAAAACTTACTTATTTACAAAATTTTATAACAAAAACTTTTTTTTTTTCTTCAAAATTTTCGGTCTTTTTTTATTAGTTTAGCAAAAAATAAAAACAGCAGGGGTGATCATATA